>JAPQRQ010042053.1:0-18375 GCA_037367365.1 Apogon talboti | reverse complement strand
AGAAAGAAAGAAAGAAAAAAGAAAGAAAGAAAAGGAAGAAAGAAAGAAAGAAACAAAGAAACAAAGAAACAAAGAAAGAAATATTAATTTCCCATTAGTTGATTTGAGACGTCATCTTTTTAAGAGGTTCAGGTCAAGACGAACTTCTCATCTCATAGTACTGTGGCGCCATCTACTGGACAACTTGCACACATGCACACATTTATCTTTCAGACATTAAAGTAAAAATACTCAACATTTTCACTACACACAGCTCTCTTTGTGTGGTGTCTTTGCTAAATGTATCAAATTTATTGCCGGATTTTTATAAAATATGAGGCGATTTTTTTAGCTTTAACTTCAAACTTTAATTTGATAAAACTTTGTTTCATTTATTTAGATTTACTTCATCCAAATTTTATCCAAATATTCACATCACTGTTATATGTACATGTTGTTTTACATGTTTTCACAATCTGCCATTGTTCCCTCATCTCTTAACCTTCAGTGCATTTACATTTATCATATTAATACTTCAAAATAATGAAATACAATGAATGGGAACATTTTCATCTGTGTTAATCATTTTGTGTAGACAGCTTTTTATAGTATCATAGAATCATTAAACTTGAGTTACTTCTCAAATATTATTAAAAAGACATAAAGACCGCATTATGAAAATATTACATAGAATATGATGAACACAGTGTTTAGATCACATTATTCACCACAAGTCTATATTACACTGTTGGGTGTTTTTCTTCCAAAATTTTGAATGATGTCAGAAACTTGTCTCCAAAAAGTTGGGACAGGACAATGTTTACACTGTGTAGCATGTCCTCTTCTTTTACTAACAGTATGTACAAGTCTTGGAACTGAGACCAGCTGCTGGAGTTTTGAGGGAGAAATATTGTCCGCTAATACAACCCCATACCATCAGAGATGCAGGCTTGCTGGTAACAAGCCAGATGGTCCCTCTCCTGTTTATCACAGAAGACACAGTCTCCATGGATTCCAAACAGAACCAGGCATTTGTGTTGTTCTGAAGAGCAAGAACAGGAACTAAATGAGCTGTGGCCCAGAGAAGATGGTAGTGTTTGTGGATTGCGTTCCCATAAGGCTTCTTCTTCTTCTCATGGCAGACCTTTAACCTGGGTTTGTGGATGACACAGTGAACTGTCTGGAAGTGTTCCTGAATCCATGCAGTAATTTCATCACAGAATCATGTCTGGTTTTAATGCAGTGCTGCCTGAGGACCTTGAGATTGTGGACATCCAGTATTGATTTTTGGGCTTGTACTTTTGTACATCTCCAGTTTTTCTTCCGTTTTATGTTCTATACATGATGATATATTCATAATCTATTTATAGAGACTTTTTTTTTACAGTGTTCCTCAATTTGGAGATGCAGTTTTTCACAGATTGCTGAACTCTTCCCCATCTTTACTTCTGAGAGACTCTTTAATGTGTTTTTTTTTTTATGCCAAATCATGTCACTGACCTATTGCTAAATAATCTGATAAGATGTCCTATAACACTTACTTTTACAGTTTTATTTTACTTTATAAGCTTATCTTAACTTTTCTTCAAAATTAGCTTATTTTTTCTTAAACTAATTTTTCTCAGTTTAAACATTTGATGTGTTTTGTATGTTTTTTCTGCATAAAATATGAGTTTATGACATTTGCATTAATTTCCTTCTCATTCCTTTCTCTTTTTATTTACATTATATTCAATGTGTTCCAAATTTTCTGGAATGGTTGCCTGTTGTCATGACTCAAGGTAATGTAAATATAACTATTTATTGTCTGCTGGGTAGTTTTAATTATCACATTTAAGTCCAATAAAATTATTATCAGAAAACACAAAAAATCCCTTTTGAAAAGTGTCAAGGTACAATGATAAAGTAGAAAACTACACTAAACACAGATATGGTAATAAAAATGAATCTGTATGAATTAACTGTGACAGGAAGAGAAAGCAAACCGAGCACCAGTGGCATATTCTCTATGTAAAAGACGCCCTGGTAGGAGAATGGATCGATGGGTGTTTGTTCACTTGGTGACAGTGATTCAAAAGCCCAGAAACAGTCAATACTGGGGCCTTTTAATAACATTCCTTATCAGTCTCAGGCCTTGAACACTATCAGCTGAAAGATGGACTGTGGCCTCTGATAACATCTTACTATTAGATTATGTAACACTCACAGACTGCTCTATGCGTACCTTCAGTGCTGGTTCTTTTTGACAAATGGACCAAAACAAGGCCTTTTATCTGGAGTCAACTCTGCTCCCTTTCATTGACAGTTCATTGTGTACTGCCAGTACTTCTACAAAAACACAGCCTGGGGCAAACATTGCACTGCAGCACAACAGGTCATCATTAGTGAGCTCTTTAATAAACATGTGCTACAACTTTAAATGGAAAAAAAAAATCATATTTGTGTTGTCATAAATACCATATATACCACCTTATTATGGTCCGAATATTAACCAAACCCTATCCTAAACCTAAAACTGAAACCGGACACGCCATTATCTGATCCCTCTAATGAAGGAAACCTTTTCAAAGGGTTCATATATTATTTACTAATGCCTTATTGATCACACATAAGCCATTCATTAGAGCAGTGTTTGAGTTGCCAGGTTGTGGTATTTATCCTCCTCCAGCTGTTTTATCTGCTATACTTCTTCAGTGCAACATTTAACCTTTGACCTCCCTGAAAACACCAACAACCACAACAGCATCAACAGTAGTTGTTAAACAGCTGAGCTCCAGAGCCTCTGTACAAACATTTGGACATTCAGAAGCTCTATAATGAACGTGGAAACACCGTCATCATCTGCACCATTGATTCACCAATGAAAACCCACAAATGACAGTTGTTTTAATGTTCAGTTAATGATATATTTTGTTGTTTCTTTTTCTTCAGTTTTCTTTTCTACATAATAACCTTTATTTTTGCGCTGAGTTTTTATTAACATCTGCTTTATCAGTAAATTTAATACAGGAAAATACTTAAATTTTACTAAGAAAAAGTAAAATGCAGAGGATAATATTAGAGTAAATTGTGAGAAATCACTTGGGAGAGGTTAAATATAGAAAAGAAAACCAGGAGGAAATATAAAAAATATAGTTGTAGGTCTCTAAGGGTTAAAGAGCTGAACACTTTAAAAACTACAGTCAGATTATGAAGAAAATCTATGCGGAGAAAACCAACCAGAGCTGTGACTTTTATGGCTAGTTGTAATATGATATATATTTTGTTTCAGTGTACTTTTGTAGGCGTATTTGTTGTGTCCTATATTTTTATGACAATGAAAACTACAATTTAAATCTTACAGTGAAATCTCAATATCAGTGTCATTAACTCAGGTTCAATCTGGCAAAAAAAACAAACATGATTACAGTTATATAGTATAGTATGTAGTAGAGTATAGGATGTTTTGTTTCCAGTTGTGTTCCTCATGTTGTGTTTCATTTCTTTTTTCGTTCAATAAGTGAAGCCATAACACTGTGAGTGCACTAGGTTGTTAGATTCATGATGACCTCTGTGGTGAGTGTGACTGAAAGCAGAACTGCCTGGGTGTGTTCTTGTTGACACTCTAAGGAGGAGGTTTGGTTCTCCATAGAACATCCAAATAAAGTACTGGTTGGAACTTTAACACCACAGAACCTGTCAAAGGTTGTTCTGGATGCACCTTTTCAGAGATGGTTCTTGGTAAAAACCTCTATAATGGGTTCTAAATATACACTTATTTCAGCTATGATGAGTACGATGTTGTCAATTTACAAGAATACAAAAAGATGTGCACATTTTGTGTTGTGCACAAGTGTTGTGAGGTGCATGACATGTAATGCATATGTATACATGCACTGCACTTGGATTATGTACTTGTCACTTGAGTGATTGAATGGTAAGTCTATTTTAGTATTTTGTGTTTCATTCTATATATTACATATGCATAATAATGGCACTTTAACCCTTTCATGCATGAATTATTATAAAACTGAATGTGATATCTCCTGAAAATGACTCAAATGTGTCTGATTGGATTAATAAGTGAGATACACATATTACAATTGACTGTTTGTTGCTTAAATACATCTTTAATTATAAATATGCTGTTTAACATAGTGTCCAAACACCTCTCTCCATAAAGCTAACAAAAACTTGATGTAAAATATAACTGTAGTAGATATATATCAATACATAATCAGATAATCCATGTACTCATTTTGATTTTGTAGTACCATTTTTTCTATGTTCATTAATGTGCATTGTCCATTCCAAATACAAAAAAATAAAATTAAATAATAAGTATAATTAAGCTGGGTATACTGTACATGTTTTTGATTGCAGGGGGGAGAGGGAGAATATAGTACTTTACAGGTGAAGCCTCTAAATGACTCCATATTTACAGTGAAACATCTCACTCTGTGCAGATTCAGTTTTGCATGCATGAACCTCTACAAGTCAGGACTTCAAGATCCAATAGCTACAGGCTAATTTCTCTGTGCGGCACTTAACTTTGATACTCTGTATTAGAGCTGCAGTTTGTTCAAAATGGTCCCCGTATGATTATTGTAGAATTAACAATAGTAATGGCAGACTGTGTGGTAGGAACTGCAACACTTTCATCCGTATTCATGGTTTGTCTGAATGACTGACATAGTGTAGAGCTGAGTCGGTTATCCTGACTGTGTCGACCTATTATCCCTGACTTAAGCCCACATTATCAGAGTGGCACTTAAAAACCATATGCCTTAGTAATACTCTGTGTCAGGGGTGTCAAATATACACCAAAGGTTCCAAGCGGGATGAATTTGCAAAGTGCAAAAATTACACTGTAGATATTAACAACCAAGGGTGTTGAACTGATTTTAGTTCCTGGGCCACATACAGACCAATTCAATCTGCAGTAAAATAATATGATAAAAAAAAACCTATGAATAATGACTACTCCAAACTTTCTTCTTAGTTTAATGTGAAAAAAAGTGTAAGTACTTGATGAACATATTTACATTTACACACCTTTCACAAAAACAAATATGAACAATCTGTCTCAAGAAAAACAAGTGGAAATGACAGTTATAATTAAGAATATTATGTCTGTTATTAAATGTTTTGTGATTTTATAGATCCACTGTGATTTGTTAGCTGTGTTAATATTAACCTAAGACATAATATTGTTGAAATTGCAGTTAGTTTTCGGAGGAAATTTCTTTTTTTTTTTGTGAAAGGATGGTTTGTAAATGAAGACATTTTCAGAATTTAGATTATATTTTTTTTCTATTTATTTAATATCTAACGTTTTTCACTCTAAAACAAAGCTATTTCTTGGATTATTATTTATATTACTTTGTCGTGCTATTGTTTAACTGGTAGATATGAAATTGAGCTGCGTGTGAATTTGACACCCCTGCTCTGTGTAATACTGTAAAATCTAGCATCATCAGTTTTTTTCTTTACCCATAAATGTGGCATCTTCCTACATATGTCATAGACTGATTTTTTTCCATCTGTGTTGGTGTTGATCCCATCGTGGGTTTGTATTATGAAGCCTGTGGATGTGTCTTGCAGCTGCTGTGCTTTTTGCATGTGACATTATCCACGGCAGGCTGCACCTCTGTGTGAAGCCCTGCCTTCTGAGGGGAGCTGCAGCCTCCTCCTGCCGGATTACAGCCCATACGCAGCCACAGGAGGCTTTATTCTGTCTGAATGAGGAAAACATTGCGCTCGCCTGTCTGAAAGCTGTCACATGGGGCCGAGGAGGAAAAAAAATCGCTTCCTGAAATGATCCTCGTCACTGGCTGTGTCGACTTTATTTTTGTTCTCCCTCTAACGTAATACCGATCCGTGTTTTTTTTTATTTTTTTATATTTTTTTTTTATTTGCTAATTTCCGTCTGAATCTTTTGTGTGCGTGTGTGAGCGTGTGTGAGCGTGTGTCTACTGTCGGTACCCATGATGATAAGCAAAGTTAAAAACGCGATGTCCACTCTGGTGGGAGGGATGATGCCCCACGGACACCACCACCACCACCACCACCATAACCATCACTCAGGTGCCGGCGGACAGACCTGCGGACCGGACAGCCTGCCGCCGCGCTTCCCCTACGGCCGGCCGGATTTCTTGGACCTCACCCCGGAGCTCCTGCAGTACTCCACTGAGCACGCATCACGGCCGGTGCTGACGTTAAAGAGAGACAGCAGGCTTCCGTGGACGACTGGATACGCAGAGTGAGTGGGTCAAAACACCAGCCATTCATTGACGATTTCTGTATAAACATGTAAAAAAAAAACAAACAAACAACGCACGTCCATGTGTTTTATTCCTGATCATGCGTGGCCTGGGTTGTGTTTTCAATGCTGCAGCCTCAGCTCCTCCGAATGCACTGCAGCAGCCAAATGACGGCCTCTTATTATTGCACTGCTTCTACCTCTGTGTTTCTCCCGTGTAAATACTCTTAAGTGATACTTCTAGGTGGCTGTCTGCGATGTAACAAGACAAAACGAGCCTTTTTGTGCCGTCAAATTGAACCATCTTTGTCCACAGGCTCCTCCTCTGTTCAGTTTGTAGAGTAGCACACATACCAGGCTGTGCAGAAGTCCAAGCAGGTATGCAGTCTACCTGATTCACAGTGTATTCACTCACTAATGTAGTGGTTTTTTTTAGATTTCATGCCTCAGTGACAGCTAATGATCTGTGTGTGTCCTCATTTACATATTCATAGAAAGTATGTTACAGTCCAAGCTTCTAAATACTTGAGGGACTGTATTTTTCGTGATTAAAAAGTTCAGCGTGTTCACATTTTTTTCATTTTTATGCTGATGATTTCCCTCCTGGTGTCCTTGGGGTTCCTGCGGGGGCTGTACTAATACACCTGCAGTACTCTTACAGGTAGTACAATGCAGCAGCGTTTCATTCACACTATTGGTCAGAATGTGCTGTTAGGGCAATTCCCACCGAGGGAAAAACACTTTCAGAAAATCCATTCTCCCAGAGAGAGTGGGGGGGGGGGGGTATGACAAGCTTGTACAGCTCTAGTCTTTACAGTATGTGGGCTATACCACTGCATGCTGACCACCCCCTCCTGGACCCTCTGTGGAGACAAAAAAAGATGAGTCATGCAGAAAAGCTCAAGGGGACGAGGATGAGGAGAACTGTGACGACGGTTATCTCAGAGGACTGAATGAGTGAGGCCAAAATGAGGACACGTTAATGAAAAAGGGAGGTTTGTGTGTGGGAATGTGCACCGTCATCAGGGCTGTCAGCCTCATTCTGCAGCAGTGTTTTTATTTTGATATAAGACCCTGAGGCTATAATCACTGTATTAGATGTGCTGCTGACAAACCAGTCTAATGATGTCATCTTCATTCACTACAAGGAGTGGCAAAAAAAAAAAAATTAAAACAAAAAACCACACCCACAATTGGACAAAAATATACCGCTCACACAAATAAGTTGGTCAGTATTGTCTCAGGTTGTTAAGATTGTGTGTTTTAATTATTATATCAGTGTTAACTTGGGATTGATGAAGCTCGTTTTATTAAAAGGTGTTACATTAACTGTGATTAGAGTAGAACAGTCCAAACCTGAAGAAATTTGGCTCACATTCGATTTTTCTCATCAACACATACAGTATTTGTCCCTTTTGCTGCAAGTATGTCTTGCTTTTCCTATTTTTTTGTTATGTTTTTTTCCTTCTTTTTCGCAGTAATGAGCAGGAACAATGATGGCCAAACATTGAAGGTGGATGCTGTCCAGTTGGAGGCCACCCTGCTGGCTTACATTCAGACTCAGTGCAACTTCTCCTCTTTGATATCCCTTAATTAGTTGCAGTCTGTCATTCTGCTGGTAATGAGGTTTCATAGTCTTTGTTGTTGTTGTTGTTGTTTTTTTTTTTGGCTGGGCATCACAGTGATCGAACAGTTTTTCATTGTGTTTTCATGTTGGGCACCAGCGTGTAGACACAGTGTTAGTGGTATAGCACAAGGATGCATAACTTTGCCACAGTATAGTCTCAGCAGTCAGACATACACAGGGGATCTAATTTCAAATAAAATCTGTCTGCAGTTTTAGAGCTCCATACAGGCTTTGGATGCTGACGATAATGAGTCTAATTGATGCTCCAACACTGCAGTACAACACTAGGTCAGCATAAACATGTGAGTGCACTTTAGGGAGTCCACACAAAGTGCTTTTGTCAAGTAGCTATTTAATTCGATTTAACATGGAGGCATCCTTTCAGGCCTTAACACCAGGATCAGGCTACAGAGTGAGAGGAGCAAATACAAGGGAAACAGATGGGCATTTTCAGGGACATGTTGTTCTAAGTGCAACATGTTCACCCGTGAAGTCTTGGTAATTATAGGAACAAATCTGTAAACAGTATAAAAAAATACTATACAACATGTCCTACTCTTTCTGTCACCAGTATCTCAAAATGTTCATATGTTATAGATGTTAATGTTAAATTCATTAACTTCGGCTTTTGCTGGTGGTGAAATACGTGTCTCAAATTATTACAACAGAGAAATACACAGTTTTGTTCTGTAAAGGGTATAAGCTACAGATTAACCTGAGGTTCAGTACATTTTCTTTTTAATCAAATAAACTAGCGCTCCAGTCAAGGTTTTTCATAAGCCTCAGTATTTATTTATTTATTTTTTTTGCTGCTGTTAACCGGCTAACTAATGTCAGCATTTAGCTAAGTAGTTAATGTTAGCTGGGTTTAGATAACGTTAGCTGATTTGTGTCTTTTTATTAAAAACAAAGCACATACTGTATATTTGATTAAAAAGGTAATCTTATATTTTGTAACTACCAACACTAAACATAATATTGTCTTTAGATCCCAGAAAGTTTTGTAAATTGCCGAGAACTAACTACTGGTGACCTGAGATAGTGTTTGTGCATATACATAGAATAAAGTTTCTACTATAGACCAGTCATTGGCACAACATCATAGGAGGAAATAACAATGTGAGTGTTTAAAGCCCTCCATCCTAAAATGAATAAACAGTTATAGATAAGTATAGGTAAGCTATTATTTTAGCAAAATAATGTATTACTAAGAAAACCAGAGTACACATTTCTGTTGCCAGAGTTATGTGTTAATAATATAAAACATCTTGAGATTCGCAACAGTTTTCACCATAATTTTCACTGAACATCCCAGTAAACATAGGAAGTATATCCAGTTAACACCCTGTAATCTTAAGGTACCATTACAGAACCTGACGTGAGTGATTATTACAGAAGGGTGTTTTCAGAGTGAGGTGCACAAGTGTTAATGACAGTAAAATGTACTTTATACTCACATTCAGTCTCTAAGAATCAACATTATATGTGATTTATATGTGGTATTGTTCAGAGTCATTAAATAATCTATTTTTATGTAGATTATAAGTACTTTCATCTATATTAATATAGATTAGAAGTACCTTATAATCACTTTCAGTCAGTAATAACTTGCATTTATATGAGATTGGAGTGAGTTTGCTACTGTACAGAGTTAAATAGACACAAGTTTCTGCAGGGTTAAACTACGGCAGCTTTTGTAAACAGTGTTTAGGCTTCTGGTCATACTGTTGCTGGTGATTTGCTTTTGTCAATACTTGCCTGGCAACTTTCATTTTCGGTATTGCACCACTCACTCTGAAAATATGACGTGGAGCTTCCTCCCCCTCTCGACTTCTCTAAAATATACTTACACTCATTCTTGGGTGTTCAGCATGTTACACTGACTTTATTTTATGACTGCAGATACTGGGTCTGTCAGCAGTACCTTTTTGCATCTTTCTATTATAAAATAAATATGGTGTCTGAAATGCATACACCATAACAGACCAAACTGATGAAATGGGTATAAAGTGTTGACCTGCAATGCTAAAGTAACTACTTGTAAAGCAAAAGTCAACACAAATATTCATCACAGTTACAACAAGTACATTCCAATTGCTGGTAGTTATAATTTGTAATCTGATATTATCATCACCTCACAATCTGAAAGGATTATTTCAGTGTGCTGACCTTGATTCAGAGGTGTTTTCATTCCATGGATTACATGCACCACTGATCTGGTATTGCACCTCTGATTGAACTACTAAACTGTTCGCAGAATCACTAAAACTGTCCGAGTATTAGTGTGTAGCCCTGTCTAAACCACAGCCCTGGGTTTTGTCACAGAACGTATCTACTTGTTTGTCAGACAGAGCAACACAAAGACGCACATCGCCTTAAAAGGTCCACAAGCCACAACAAGAGAATTCACTGAAACTCGCAACTTCCTCTTTTTGTTCTTTCCTTGCATAATTATACAGTAGGAGGAGGGCACTGACAAAGACGTATTGTTTCACCAAACATGACCAGTAATGGTTTTTAGTCACAAGATACAGAACCATATGACTGAAACGCAGTTATCAGAGTGTTAGGTCACATTATAGGAGGGCTGCTGCAGCTCATGGTTTACAATCACATCCTCCCACGCAAAACACATTATGTGTAATTATAGCTCATTGAGCTCATGTGACTGCTTTAAAGTGCAGAAAAACTAATTCATTACCAAGGATCAAGATTGAAAAATAGTTTTACCCTCATAGCATAGTTGTCTGAGTCATATTTTTGGCCAAACAGTGATATCTGCGTAGCTTTAGTCTCCTAACACTGCTGCTTCATTTTGTGTCATTGGCTATGACCTGAAAAAAATATGACTTATTATGCTTTGAGGCTAACAATATGCAACACTGACAATTAGTTTCATAATCCTATTTCTATGATGCTAACTGTTTTCTTAAATGATTTATTCTTTAGAATAAATTTGCGGTTTAATCAGGATACTCAGTGAGTAATTGAAACAGTCAGAACAACCACATCATTTTGCTAGAATTACGCTTCATCCAGGACATGTTTAATTTTATGCACTGCTTGTGAAATTTTCAGCCAGTACTTTAGTTTTAGATTAGATCGTTTTTGGATAATGGATGTTGATACCAGCCACTATGCCACTGCCATCTTATTTACCGATAGTCAATTACATTTTTGGCCGATGATCCTTTGATATATCTGTGCATCCCAAATTTTAAGATATTCTGTCTCAATGAAAAAATGTATGTATTAATAAAAGTAATATTTTAGCATATACAACATTTTAGTACGATTATGGCTTGTTTCAACATGATCATACTTTGTCTGATTTTCAGCAGTGAAAAACAAGTAATATTTTAGGACACTCTATCAGTAAACCCACCTGTCCTTCAATAATTGTCAGTGCATGTGCATCTAATAACAGCAATTAAAATGTGTTTGTTTTGAGCCAAGCCTCAGAGCTTCAGTGTATTTTTTTATTTTTATTTTTTTTACCTGTGATGAGCTCAACAAAAAGACCAAAGCACTGGCTAAGGCAGAGTACAGCTACAGTAATCACGCACAAATGCTGACAGAAAGTTATAGATGTACAGTCATCAGAATCACAAATAGATGAAGAGCTGTTGTTGTTGTTTTTTTGACCCCAGCTCTGCATCTAAATCTCTGGTAATCTTGTAGCCAAGGCAGAAAGTTTATACAGCAATCAAGCAACTTTACATTCTTCACCACCATTAGTTGTAATGCAGGGAACGCAGTGCAGGACACTGCGGTGCCAATCCTCTGCTTTCATCTGATTAGAAAGTGAAAGGGCTCTTTATAATCCTGATTTGGACAGCAGTTGCATTTTGTGCCTCATATTTGATGATATCAGGGCTTTGGGCCAGCCGCTGACCATTCTCTGTAATGATTATAATCAGCTAAACTATCTGGACTCAGAGAGATCTGAGGTCTTAATGTGACGATATTCTTGTCTTTTGCTCCTTTTGTGAGACTATCAAACTTTTTCTTTTTTTTCCATCACGGTTTCTTTTTCATTTTTATTCTATGTCTCTTTCTTTCCCTCTTATGATCCCAGCAGTAACCGATAAACTAATCCTGTCTGTGCAGAAGTTTCCAAGGGAATCTTAATGACGATTCTTGAATTTCTGGCGTTGCGTAATAGCCATAATGCAGTATTATCCAGCTAATGTGGCATTTATCTATAATTGAAACTGAAAATGTTACATAACGGGCCAGCTTGAGGTCCACAGTGTGGGCTGTCTAAGTAAGCCTTATGTGGCATGAAATTTATTTTTGCACCACGATATTTGGAAAGTGGTTTGAGCTGTGTGACCGTCAGAGTGAGCATCAAGCCTGCGTTATTTTTAGATACTGAGAGATTATTTTGTAGCAATACAGTTACTGTAAAGCTGCTGTAGCTGCACTAATCAATACTGTTTTCACAACAAAAAAAAAGTGAATTTGTGCAGTGTCAACAGGGTTATTCACAGTGACAAGCCCAACAATAACATTCTGCTCTGCACTTTTTCTCAGATCTACACTATTTCAGCATCTTTCAGCTTCTCCTTTTATTTTTGCTGTTTTTGGTTCACTTGTTTTCAGTCACAGCAGGCTGCTGATGTCAACAAAAAGGCTTTGATAATGCCTCATTAAAGTTCCTACCAAACACAGGCACGCAGTTAATGAAGCACCAGATACATATTTTTCTCTGTGACAGCGATGAAGACCAAGAAGAGATAAAAGGAACACGATGTTTCACTTAGTTCACAGATGGTCAAGCGTGATTTCACATTCATTGCTCTAGATATGCTAACATGCAAGTAAGGAACATTTCACAGGGATAAAATTTATTACAGTATATTGCTATGCTGTAATGAAGTTACCAATTTCTTTAATCCTTGATGGATAAGTCCAGAGGAAGCTTTGATAGTCTGTCACATGTTTATTAGCAGTTTATCAGTAACTAACTGCATCAGTTACACTTACTGTGTGACTAAGTTAAAAAATGTAGGCGATTTCAAAGGAAATATCTGGATATTCTTTTCAGTAAAAAGCTTATGCATTGAATATAACAGCTGACCAAAGTAAGGCAGGTAGCCGTGTTGGACAAGAACACCTTTCAATGTGAGAAATTCAGTGATATTTTCCTTCTCAGATAAAAAAAAAAAAAAAGATCAAACATGTACACTATGTTATTGTGGACAAAGCCTGTGTGATGTCAGCAAATGGTATGTAGACTGCTGCAAAATTGGGCCTTTTTGCTATCATTATCTTCAGGTTTTTTGTTTTTTCTTTTTTTTTTCATATAAGAGAGGAGCTGCAGAAGAGATGATCCTCACTAAGCTAATGCTAACTGTATAAAAACACTGACCACACCACATTTTTTGACATTTCTGTGTTAGCTTCATTTTTCAGCATTGAAGATGGCCACTTGGTTTAAATGTATGGTTATTTTTCAACTTTACTGCCCAAACATTTAACAGCAAAGTAATGCAGACAGTTATCCAATATAATAACTTTGATGACGTACTTGAAATACTGACTTCAATATCGACAACAGTAGTGAATAGTGACAATATCTGCATTTGACCATAATAAAATGATGGACATACAATGGTTTGTAAAAAATATTACATTTGAATATGAAATAGAAACCAAAACATCTGAACATCAGTTGAAGTTGTATGTGTTGATCCTATTGTTTTATAGATAAATAAATAATAAATCTTCTTTTTTGTTTTTTTTATAATTACTTAAAGTAATCAGAGTTTCCTGAGTCTTTGTGTTAGTACCTACATCGAACACAGCTGCAGTACAGACCAGGACAGATGCAGCTAGAGTCTGAAACAGTGCATTACTCTGAAGCTATTATCCTCCACAGGCATCAGCTCATAATAAAAACACTTAATCCCTTCTACAAGTTCCCTCTGGGACACGACAGCATCCTGCCCCATTTTTCCTCCACTTTTCTCTCTCTCTCTCTCTCTCTCTCTCTCTCTCTCTCTCTGTGGGTGTCTTTGAGGTTGCCATTATGTTTTCATGTGGTTAGAGGACTGAGAGCAAACACTCTAAATCATCTGTCTCGAGGCTCACCTCTCTTTTTTCACCTCTTTTTGTCCACCAGAGTGATCAATGCAGGGAAGAGCATGCTCAATGAGGACCAGGCCTCTTGTGAAAAGCTGTTTGTGAAGAAGCCGAGTGGCAAACACCGCAACTCCACTCTGCTGGAGGACAACGGGGTGAGCCAAGGACAAACTCAAAAACATTAAACAGGAGTCAGGGTACAAGGGAGAAACGTCTGGTTTTAAGGACAGCAGCTCTATTAAGCAATCAGTGAAAATACTTTGGGAACTGACGTCAGCCCTGGAGGTATCATAATGCCCCTGTAGGGTATTTTGCAATTCTCAACGTAGCTTAGAATAAAATTTAGTCTGAGCAATGAGGCATGGGCTTACCTCATCTGTTCACACACTGAAGCATGTAATACCTACCTGCAGACACATTAAAAACACAGGCCCTAGCTAAGACCTCTGAGGAACACCTTTAACCAACTCCAATAGACTTGTAACATACATTTACAGCACCTACATGTTTCATCTTATATTCAAAGATATTATATCCCAAGAAGAGCAGAGATCCAGTAGATCTTTGACAAAGTCCATCCACATTTTCATACAATAAAATTCAACTAATTCAGGTCCATGGGTTATATATACATCCCACATGTTGAGCTGCCATGTTTCTACACCACCTCAGAGCAGTCTTTTTCTTCATTTTTCCATTTTACAGCTGGTGACATCGAGCATGTACTGTCACCTACTGTTTCTGAGCACCAGTGTAATTATTCCCCTAAATACCATATGACAATAAAGTCAATTCAATTCAATTCAATTCAATTCAAATAAAAAAAACAAAACAGATGACACAAGCCCTGACTTTAACTTCTATGCTTTTTCATTGTTGCAGTCTGCATTTTCACCATTAGATCTCACTATATATTACATATTTAACCTTTAAATATTTACACTGTATATTTTATCTTTAGAATTTCACAACAACCTCCAGTTTTCCAGTTAATCTTTTGTCTCCTATTGCCTCCTATGTAAAGTTTAGTGTGGCATATCAGGAAGAACTTCACTTTTTAGTTTTTTGCTTATATTTGATAGTTGTGAGTAAAAATAGGTAAGGTAGAAATACAAACACAGAGAGAGAAGTAAGGTGACTTGCAAAACAGGTTGCTGATGGACACCAACAACCTACATGGCTATTGCAAGTATTTATTTACTTTTCCTGCTTTATGTGTTTGTAGGGGCAGATTTATGGCATTACCTAGTGAGCTATGCCCATCCCTAGATCATCTTATGCTGCAGTTTTATTCACAGTTCAAGGTTCAAAGTGTAAATCCACACAGTTTGCTCTGTTTGAAATTATTTCTTTGTTAAGGGACAATGTCGTCAAAATGGTTTCAAAATAAGCATGAAAGTCAGTGCTGTGCTCAAACAGTGTCAGGCTTATCGCTTATTGTCACTTATACTTAATAATTTATATAAACTCACATGACCAACATGTACAGATTCATAAATTCATAAAACCCCAATAAAGTACAGCTGCAAAACAATGAAAAACATTGAAGTAAATGGCAACAGCTATGGTTTTCTTTTGCCGTGTTTTAACCCCAGTTGTAAAACATTGTTTTGTTTGTATGTATAATTATTTTAAGTGTGAGGGGTTGACAGGCATTTATGTAGAAAACTAAATGTCCAAATCTACAGTCTACGTTTTAAAAAACCTAGTAATGTAAGAAAAGACAAAAGGCTTGGTTTTAATGACTGTGGTGCTGCAGTCTTTTCTGATTTGGTGTCACTTTTCACGTCAGTTTATGTGTTTACTCCTGACAGACCTGCATACAAACACATGTCCTCCATTTGGTGTAAATGAATTACATCATCCCTGGTCTCACCCCTCCTCCACTCTAGTCTCGCATCAGAGGGGTAAACAGATGTCTCGTTCCTGTTCATCTGTTAGTTTGTTAGTCTAGCCAACTCGCAAACACAAAGGTGGCAACGCCTTTTTTACCCATGCATTACGAGTAAGGCAGAGTGCATGAGGTTGAGTTTTACTATAGTCTGTCCATTACTTGGGTCAATTCTAAAGTGATAGGTATCAGTGAATATTTAAATAATTATCAAGGGCAGTATCATTGCACATTTTTTTGTGATCATTTTTCATTTACACACTGCTACAAAACTGTATTGTTTAACTTATACTGTACTGCAAGTCAAGCTTCTTCTATCTCACCAAACCTAATATAATACAAAAAATATCTATATATTTAAGTTTAATGATGTTTTGCAATATTGAATTAACTATCATAAACATTGGATTGATTTTTAATTGATGCATTGTGGCAAATGCTGGTTCACTTGTGTCTTTCCTGAAATTAGATTTAAACATTCCAATATACTGGTTTACTGGTTCTGGTTCAGTCATTTTATGCATGTTTAATATGTGTCTGTTTTTAGGATGGCACAGGAATCCCTATGCACTTCTGGGGGGTGTTCGATGGTCACGCAGGTTCAGGAGCTGCCATTATGGCCTCTAAGCTTCTTCATCGTCTCATCAGAGACCGTTTAGGTGAAATTTGCCACCTTTTGGAGAACCCCACCGGCGTACCTCCGATTTGCCTGGCCAAGAACGGCAGCCCGTACCAGGCGGAGGCGAAGAAGGGGGCCACACAGGAACCAGAGGATCCGGATTCTGTCAGCGACTCCTCGATCCGCTTTCACATGGAGAAGGTTGTCAGCCTGGAGAGTCTGGTGATGGGAGTCATAGAGACTGCTTTCAAACAGATGGTAAGCAGATGAAAACTAGCGGTGCATGTGAGAGAAAGAATTTAAAAAAACAAAAAAAAAAACAATGCTGTGCATTTTTCAGCTTTCACCAGGCTTCTTTTTGCTTTTTTGTTTTACTAGCTCCACCAGGTCTGTTCTGAACAAAAATATTTTGTGGCAAACCCATGTTTCTCTTCGCAGTTTTTTTCAGTTGGAGGGCAGATACAGTACATCAGTCAAATGCTTATAGTTTAAACTCACTTATTGGTTAAGATATTACTGATAATACTATACAGTTCAACAAATCCTGTTGTTTTTTTTTCTTTTTCAATTCAAGAGCAGCACTACTTTGTTGTAAACAACAGTAATGAGAGGCAAAGTAAGTTCTGAAATCCACTGAGACTTTGTGCTTTTTTGTTTCATCTTTTATTTTCTTCTGTCTCTCCGTTCAAGGATGACCTAATTGAAAAGGAAAAAGCATCGTATGCCATCTCGGGTGGGTGTTGTGCCTTAGCTGCCATCCATTTAATGGGGAAGCTCTATGTGGCTAATGCTGGAGATAGCAGGTAAAGAGAACTGAGAAAATGAGGTTGAACTACATCCTGAACTATGTACTGTGGCCCTGAAGTCAAAAAGAAAGAAGCTAAGAAATTATTTGAAACTAACTGAAAAATGATTCAGATTGGATATGTAATTCACTGTCCTCTGTTCGCTGAGCCTCAGATCCAATGGAAATGTTCTCAGATGTAGTTTCTTGCACCCTCTGGGGTTCACTTTTTGATACTGCAACATCCACCAACACTCAAGCTGACGGAACTTATCATATAGGCTGTAAAAAAATAAAACATGTAGATGGGGTAATCCTCTTCCTGTTTCTCTTTCCTCTGTCTCTCTGCAGGGCTATAATTATACGAAATAATGAAGTCATTCCTATGACTAATGAATTCACACCAGAGTCAGAGAGGCAGCGCCTGCAATATCTGGTAATTTTTAATGTTTAGTTACATATGGTGTATTTAATAAACATGTGCTATAACATAAATGCATGATGATGATCTGTTCAAGACAATTTTAATCATGTTAGTGCATTGCAAACTGTGAAATAAAGATTATATGTCCAATGTTATCAGCTGAGCCTTTGCTAGTCAAGTGGAATTTTATGGTCTACAGCAAGATAAGCCGCCAATAGAAGAGGAGGAAATCCTGTATGATCCTAAAATAAAATGATGTTCACTAATGTATTTCTGAGTCACAGAGTGGGTGGATAGCCTAGTGATTCTGCTAAAACGGAGAGCTTTGCTTTCAGAAGTCAGTCCACTGTCTGTTTTCTTTTTCCTGGTGAAATCTTACTTATATTCAGGTTTTAGGAAATGGCTGATCAGTATAAGACCCTAACTCATTTTGTGTGTTACTGCAGGGCTTCCTGAGGCCAGAGCTCCTGGGCAATGAGTTCACTCACATTGAGTTTCCTCGTAGGATTCAGCACAGTGAACTGGGAAAAAAGATGCTCTACAGAGATCACACCATGACTGGCTGGTAAAACTGACAAATAGTATACACGTGTTTTAGTCTGAAATATGACTGAGGAGTGTGTTGACTAACTTACATTATCCTCCAAAGACCCGGGAGCCCCACAGGATTTTGAGTTTTGGCTTTTTTTAATTAAATAATTGCTTATATTGGAAACATCATGA
>JAPQRQ010042047.1:0-23874 GCA_037367365.1 Apogon talboti | reverse complement strand
CATGATGTAACTCACTTACGGGTAACTGGGTCACTGTGTTCGTTAGGGAAAAGCTTCCTCATTACTGCCCCTCTTCTCACCCTCTGCAACTGACACATTCTGAGAAAGACAAACCACACCCTGACTGTGGCACGCTGCCACAGATTGGATAACCATCAGTGGGCCCTGGCGTCACAGTCGCCACGGTGCCCTGCTGTGACAACAATGGAACTAAATGGGAAGAAGAGCAGGGTAAGGGGAGTAGCTCGATTCATTTTTTTTTTTCCCAGCAGAGATGCTGAGTAATAGCTGCAACTTATTGAAATAACGAGGAGAGTGACATCCTCTTACCAGTGGAGGTAACAGCCCCTGTCATTATTTCAACTCAGGATCTAAACATTTGTTCCATAAGCCTCCTCACTGGTAAAAAAAAAAAAAACAGGTTCCATTTCCTTCTTACTATTCCCATTCCTCATGTTATGAAACAACTGCAACAATTAACTGGGGCAATACATGCTTTTTTCTTTATGTAAGAGAAAAATTCAAGGCTGACATTAAAGCAGCATGATTTTTAATGCATATTCATATTATGACCTAAATGCCAAAAGGCAATTAAGTATGTGGTGAAAATGGACAGCATTTGCATTAATTCTGCATTTTCTGAGAAGTCCTGGGGCTCTAAATAATTTGATGCATCTTGGTGAGTTGCTGTTGGATACCTGATGCTTCCACTATGACTGCATTACTGTATCAGGGCAGTTAGATGGGATATCTCAGCCTAGCTCTCTGGTGTCTGGTTAAATATTAATGTTGTTGGATCTGTTACACTGGTTATTGAGCCTTAAGCAGCCTGCAGAGCTTAGCTCTACTTTTTAGCCAATAACTCATTTTACAGTGCCAGGTTGCTGCACCGGCTGTTTCTCTTGCTAATAAGGTATGAAATCAGACCGACATTAGCCTCTTCAAGGAGATTAGTGCCTTAAAAGTTAAACTGCCCCTTTTCCTCCGCTAGATATATGCTACGAGGAAGGTGTAATGCAGAGCGTGGAAATTAGGTCAAACAACTACAGCATCTTCATCTTTGTGAACTGAAACCCATAAATGTTTGCAGGACATAAGGATACGTGTCTTGGAGGAGAGTAAGAATAGACTTCATACTGTATAAATTATCACACGCTAGTTAGTTAGAATGGGCATACACTAAGGCCGGTATCAGCCCGCAGCAACTGTAGTGGGAAGGGCTGACAGAGTTTGTCTGGAGCTGAGGTGAGGCGTCAGAGGCAGGAACACAGACTGGGCTGTCTAGACTTGCTCTGTCTGTCTGCATGTTTTGTAACCATGCAGTATAAGGGGGAGGGACTGAGACAAGTAGTGCACTGAGTTCTTGTTTTTTGAGACTCACTGGCATCAGGTAGCATATGAGTGTTTGATGGTGAACAGCACTGTTTCCATTGTGGCCCGGAGGGAAACCACAGAACAAAGAGAGCATTTGGCAGGCCTGTTCTTATGTCCTCATTTGTCATGCCACCTATAAACATTCATGCATCTCACTGTCTATTCCTCAAATGCCTGGCGTAGGTTTGCACGTGATGATTGATTATGTTCTTATACTCATGGAAGAACCATAACATTAGAAGAATATGTCCTGCCCTTCGCTATAGCACTGCAAGGTCACACTGGTAAAATTAGAATGCTGGATGTAGCTATTGTCAGGCAGAAACTCACTGAAATGGAACTAAAAGGAACACAGTATTAGACATATTGGCCAGTGGATGCAGAACGCTGCATTTAGTCTCCATACACACTGTTTCCACATCAGAATAGAAGGAAACCACAAGATATATAGTACCATCTGGCTTTGAGTAGATTTGTGTCAAAGCCTACTTTTATAGCCTGATGGAGGGGGGGAAGGGTATAATTTCCCATGTGCCGAGTCACAGATAGTTGCATGTTGGAAAATGGGCTGGGTAACCATTGTGAGTATGATTAGCATCTGGAGCTTAGATAATTAAACTCTGTCTGCTTCTTTAGTTCTGCACAAATTTGAGGTGATTTACCAAAAAAAAAAAAAAAAAAAGCCAACACTGCAGCTTTTTGTGACTCGCATATTTCGAATGGGTTTTGAATTGTTATACATATCGTATCCAACATTAATAATGACCTTGTGATTGTTACTCCTTAATGACTCAGACACTGCTATGTCCTCAAAACAGCACAGTCTTGTTCAGCCGGCCTCGTCTTCTCTGACAAAATGTCTGCTAGCTATGCGCGGCCATGCAGGGTTCATGACTTAGGAACTTGTAAACACCTTGTGAGTCACTTCTGTCTCTGCGGTGAGACGTTTGGTGTATATAGTTTTGTTAGCTGCATTTAGTGCTGCAATATGCACACGTCTGTGAAATAAATACATTTAACATTGAGGCCACTCTGAGGTCAAGAGCATATGAAATTATATTCTATATTATTATCGCCACTGAAATGATAAAAAATATATACGTAATAAAATACTTAACAATCCCCCAGTTCATGTTAAAGGCATGTCAACAGACGTCTGTGCTGGATTATGATAAAAATGTCCCACAGAGATTTTCATTTTTGCGCAGATGCTTCAAATATTAGTTATTGGTTATTGCCCATGATGTTGGTTGATCTGTATTCATAATGCGGTACATTCGTTGAAATCTTCAAGCAGATTTCTAATGTCTGCAGTCCACAAGACATGATGTTCACTGTGATTTAAATGCCACCTCTACTTGCCCATCTGTGCAGCTGATTTTCATGTTAGTGTGAAATAAAAGGAAGACAGCAGCTGCTTAGGTCTGAAAAACGCATTTATTCATATTAGAAAAAAAAGCATGACTGTCCTCATATTTGATCTGCAGTAACGCAAAGTAAATATGCTAAATGTAATGACCAACGAGCACTCACATGCTTCCTTCCGTCTGTGTGTGTTGCAGGAGAGCGGCCTTTCCCGTGTACCTGGCCGGACTGCAGTAAGAAGTTTGCCCGCTCAGACGAGCTCGCCCGCCACTACCGCACCCACACGGGGGAGAAGAAGTTCGGCTGCCCACTTTGTGACAAGCGATTCATGCGTAGCGACCACCTGATGAAGCACGCCAGGCGCCACTCAGACTTCCAGCCCGGCATGCTGAAGAGGCCCCATGGCGGCAGCGGCGGCGGAACCACACGTCCCAGCTCCCTCAGTGACTACAGCCGCTCGGATGCCTCCAGCCCCACCCTCAGCCCCGCCCTCAGCCCAGCCAACTCGCCTTAAACTGAAACCTAGTCGCACTTTCCGCCTCCGACCTGCGAGGCCTGTGTTTTCGTCATAACACTTGTGTTGCACAGTTGTCAGCGAACCCCCCCCTTGCTATTCCTGCGCTTGCTGTGGTGTACCATAATGTACATAACTGCTTATTGTAGTGCAATTACTTGTGTGATCCTAAAAGAAGGTAATATCTTTCCCAGATGGCAATATTTGCATCCTGTACCATGCGTCTGTACTTTTTGGCTTCTGATCATGGCTAGTTGTCCAATGTATGTTTGCAGTCAGCTAAACAAGGTTTAGAAGAGAAAAAACAGACACCCTGACAAGTCTTATCAGTTTTTTTTTTTGTTTCTTAATTTTGGTTTGTTTATCTTATTTTAAGTTTTTGAACAGGCGAGGAGAAGGGGTACACACACACCTCAGGATTGAAGACAGTTGCTCTTTCTGTAATACCACAGTACTTAGTAGTACTCACATCGACTGCACAATATACTCATCACTTTACTCTGAAATTCAACAGGGGTTGAATTTTACGCCCTGCTCAGGGATGGCCTTGTTAGCTTGAAAGAATGAACACGGTGGAGAGAGACATACAGTACATATATAGCAGCCTTACACTCAACACAATTTGCACTCTTTGTTTTTGTTGGTTTCACGTTTGAGGAAACTAGCCCGACGGTCATACGGTCAGTCATACACAATACTCTTGTTCTGTTCTCCCTCGTGTTCCGGGGATTTATGTCTAATGTAATTGCTGTGTGTTAAAGAAATGATCCCCAAACCTTCACCTCAGTCAACAAAACACATCTGTTCCTCCACAGCAATGGTAATATTTATTTACCATTACACTGAGTTGAATCTGTATTTCATTAAACAGTGGTGTGCAGGGTATACTGTGTGAATCTGCACTGTGGGAGGATGGAGATTATATTGGGTTAACAGTTTTTATAAATATACTCAGTCGAAGAAACTTTAGAACCTTTAAATAGAGACAGTTAAGTTTCAAAGCAGCTGTTCACGTTTTAAGAAACGGTGCATCGTCAGCCAGTAGTTCACACAAATGGACACAAAAGGGACTTTAGTTGAAACAATGTTTATCCCTCTCTGAAGCACATAGGAAAAAGTACCAAAGACAAGAGTGAATGAAAGCTTTCTATTCAGTCTTGTAAGCTGCCCTTCATTGAGGCCTGAGGCTGGTGGTTGGCAGTATCGCAGGTAGAGCCAGACAGCCTGCTCTCTTCCCTCCTCCTGGCTCAGCCTTTTGTGGCCTCCCTAGAGGAAACAGCTGCATCCCACAAGAAGCTATTCACAGCCCACAGGAGGAGTGGTAACATGCCATTCCCGGGGAGTCCTTTCTCACCCATCTGGCTCTACCTGTCTTGTCAGAGAACGAGTCCTGTGGCGAACCTCGGCGCCTGCCAAATTTGCAGAAGGTTGTCTAACTTGTGGGGGGGGGGGGGGTCAAATGTAGGCCACAGTGTTGGGCATAGCGAGGCCGGGCTGCGACACGGTAGAGCACAGGGGGAACAAAGCGGCTATCTGCAAAAGACAGGCAAGAGAGGGCAAGTCCTGATAAAAGAGGAGAGGTTTATCACGAGCTGAGCAGCACAGAGGAGGAGACACTCAGTCGCAGGCGCCCCCTTCTCCTCCTCCATCCCAACTCCCTTCCTCCCTTCAACTGTAGAACTGTGAGTGGGAAAAAATGCCTGTAATTAGTGGGTTGATCCAACCTACAATATGAGTGTAGAAAGAGAATGAACAACAGTACTACCTAGACAATGTTAGCAGAGTGAGTGGGATGTACCCAACTCCAATCCGAAGCACAGGGAGAAATCCTCTACTACTGCTGAAGAGTCAAATTTCACAACGCCAAGGAAATATCCAAATTAACTCTGATAAGTCCGAGCTCTCAAACAGCTGCTTTAAAACTTCTCTCTCGCAAAACAACAAGGGGGCTTTTAAACTGTTGTACAAACATCTGAACCAAAATGAACATATCAGCAAAGTGCAGTGCTCACCAGCCTCACGTCGTCCTGCCTGTGAAGCTCAGATGTCCCGTGAGAAAGCTGACTTGTGTTTCTAGACAGACATGCCTCAATAAGTCAGGCAAAAGGCACAGTAAAACCTTCCATGGAAACGGGCACCACTATCAAAACTGCTGCAGCCCCGCTAGTCTGTGTTATGCCTACGTTTTCTTTTAATGCTTCAGCACTACGGTCGGAAATAGTTTCATCCACGCACCATCCGCACCGTCGCCGTCATGGACTGCATGTGCTAGCTTCGACCGCGCCGACCCTCACCGCACAGTCTCGTGCTTTCACACTATATGCATGTTAACAACTTCGCCCTGAATGCTTAGAGGGTTTTTGAGGCGCTCCAGCAGGTGGAAGTTCATGAATGGCAGGCCTTGTCCTTCGTTCTCCACAGCAGCCATCTCTCTTTAAAGTTGTGAAGAATCCTCTCTGTCACATCCTCCAGAAAGAAAACATCCCTTATTTAGATCAAATGCAGTAGTTTCCTTAAAATGCCACATGTTAAAAACCCAACCCTCTGTAAGATGAACTCTGTTAAAATAGTTTCCAGGCTGCAAGATGACACTTTGAATGCCACAGATCAGCAGCTCTCAGTGAAAGACACACTGAGAGGATCATACATTTACCATTTCTGAGGAAAAAAAAAAAAAAAGAACTTTGATTTTGACAAACAAACTCTTCAAATCGCTGTTGAGCAGCTTGTTTTGTGGTATCTATCCATGGCTTTTTGTTGTAGTCAACTTCTGACTTGGTTTGTAGTGGAATTTTCTCCTGCAAAAAAAAAAAAAAAAAGAAAAAAAATCTCAGTAGCTTACCCTCAAGTAGGTTTCAGTAATCACTTTGAATCCATAATCTGCACATTTACCTCAGGGTCAACATCCGCAAAGCAGATACGGGACAGTTTGTGGATTTTCTTTTCTTTTTTTTTTTTTTTGTTGTTGTATGCTAACATCAGTTGCTGCACAAAAATATCTGCCAGCCTCTCTGGTGTTCCTGGGTGCTTCGTGCTCACTGCGGGTCAGTGTCCGACCACACTGGAAACACAGGAACGCCTCTGTACGGGCCCAGTCTCCATAACAACCTAAGTCTAAGCCTTAGTAAGGGCTGGGCACTCTGGAGCTGATTTCAGCGAAATGCCCCTTTAACAAGCAGACGTACAATAGGCAAATCCAAGCTCCTACAACCTGATGATAATATGACTGTAACAGTGCAAACATCCCAGTCGATCCATCCATCCAGACTGCACCAGTGACATACAGGCCTCCACAGGAAGCGTCTCATAACTTTTACTCTCACTGTACCAAATCTACTTGAATAATTCAACACAAAAGGCCATTGAACACAGTTTTGTACATGTCCATTTTTACTGTACTTGCTTTTGTTGTCAAATAATAATGATACACTTAACCTCTGAAGAAAAGTGTACTATAATCTGATCTTTTGTTGAGTTTGTTTATAATTTTCTTTTCGAGGATTTCTTTTTTCTTATTTTTTTTTTTGCCTTCAGGTCATTTCAGCCGTTCTTTTGAACCGAACACAGCATTGGGACTATTTCTATCGAGCTGTTTAAAGGCACCATTTAATCACATTACTTTAACCCTGTTTGGGGTTCACCCCTTTAATCACAAATGCTTAATACTCTGATGTCAGGATGCAGGTTAATGCAGTTAGCCTGCCATCCACAAGTTCTCCTAAAAAAAAAAGAGTTGGGGGGGGTATCTGGTGAGACGAGAAAAAAACGAAAACTTTCTGACCTCTATGTATGTCAGTTTCAGATGGAGTAATTAATTTTCTTAATTTAGTTTCTTTTGAAAGTTTTCCATAAGAATAGAGACCACAGCATTGTGAGTTAGCAATGTAGTCATAATTTTTATTATTGCTTTTTTGCCTCATATGAAATGTTGAAGCTTGTATATTTTTCAAAATCATACCTCTTAAAATATTTCGCTTATGTTGTACCTTCATATCTTTTAAGAAACATCCATCATGTAGCTTACTAGACGAGTAGCACAAATGTGCTCATGATTTTATTTGTCCCTACTTGAATGAAAACAAAAGGAAAGAGACACTTTTTTTCTGTAAAAGAAAACACTGGGCTACATTTTATATTCTTCATCCCGTGTTGTCAGGGTCCTGCACATCCTTGTAGATCTTTTCAGGACATAATGAAATCTTATTTTTGTTATTTTTACCGAGCTCCACATATTTTTGTTGGTGAAAGCATTTTCTCTGTGAGGGACGATGTCAATTGTAAATTACTACGAGACTTCATGTCGGCGTTTGTAATCCAACTTTAAAACCGTTATCCCAGTTCGATCACAGGCAAAGAAACCACACAAAGACAAGTGTACCAGTGATTATTGTTTTCTCTGAATTATAAAACATGTTTAATGGAATTGATTGTTGCTTAGTATGTTAAGAACTAACATTAATCTTATTTAAAAGCTTCTCATTAATTACATGACTATATCACTGATCAACTGAAATATTCAGAAGGACGGATCTCAACATACGAGCATGGTCGATGCAGTTGTGTGCCAAAACTATAATGGTAACTACATGATAAAGATGTTGAGGGTAAACGAACCTATCTATTATCAAACATTTAACAAACTTGTACAGTTTTATATAAAGTGTGACATGTTTTTATGTTATGTACAGGATTTAATGAAGCAACTCTGCATATTTGATATGCAAGTGTTCTAAGTTTAATATTTCTTTTCTGCTTCATGTAAACATTTTGATTGTGTAGCTTTGTTTTCATTTGGTTCTTGTTATTTAATTTGTTTTTTTCTTCTTTGTTTTGCTGTACAATACACAAGCAATGTATAATGGCTTATTGCAGGTATTTTGACATAAACAATCTTAATTATAATGAACGCCCAACCATTCCAAAGGATTGAAAATTGCATTTGCTATAAATGTGCTGCTTACATCGATCCGATGCATTTTTGTGGGTTTTGAATAGAACTCTTGTCTTGACTGTGAGGTTTTACACATTGTGAGTTGTGCACAAGGTACGTTTCTCATTGTCGACATTTCCCAGGTTAAACCTCTCCTTATTTCTCTGCAGGCTCTTTGTGCAAGCTAAGCCAACTCAACTGAACAACGTACATGCAATAGTAAAAGGTTAAGGACATACAGAGCATGTCTTCCCTCATGACGAAGGCCAAAGGCTTTTTAAGTATGGGGACAGTTACTTGTGTTTCAGAGGCAGCCCGAATAGGATCGAGTGGTTCTTGAGCAGTGAACAGGGAGCTGTATGAGTCTGAGGCTCCACAGATTCAAGTTGTTACCAAAGGTTTTGAAGGGGAAGATGAATGTTGCAGTAATTTTGAACCATGCGTTCGATTTTATATGCTGTAAGTGTTGAACAGTGGATGTTTTGCTTGATATGGACCTTTTTCTACATCTCAGATAAGCGACTTAGGTAATTTTTCTTCTTTCTTTCTTTTTTTTAATCACTTGAATGAACAAAACCCCGTGTAATCATAGGAGAAAACTGGCTTTGAGTGAGTACAAGGCGAGAAAACAAAACAGACTGAGTGAGCTGGAACACGCAGCCTGCATGGCGGAGAGCGGGGCCACAGCTGGCGGTACTCTTCACTGACCGCGTGGTCTCGCTTCGCTGCCTGATCTGACACTGTGTGGCGTTTGCTCTTTACTGTAGAAAAGATTACAAAAGTCTTTTTGCTCAAGCGTTGGGAAATTTTTTGCCCTTAGAGGATTTATCTGTTCCAGGTTTTGCAGCACGTGTTGTGTTGCTGTCAGTGACCTAACTCTGGTTACAAAGAGAGAACCACCAGCTTTTGGTTGTTTCCTGTACCTGTTTGTCCTCAATGTACCTCCTCAGTGTAATATTGCTCTCTTGATACCTCTGTGTTTCTCCTCTGCCCATCACCATCAGTTGCCTGTTGTAGTGACTCCATGGTGCTGCTTCCCCTCTCAGCACCAGTATAATCTAATCTGTAAATAACTCTCGACTCAGCTATGGCCAGTACATTTTCATATGACCTCACTCTAACCTTCAGGTGTCATTTTACTCTTCTTTCAGTAAACCAAAATCACTACATTCAAGTATTACAGTTGTACAGTTCCTCGGATTCTACACACATTTAATGTGCTGGTCTTAGCTGCTCTGCTGTACCTTTTTATGGCATTATTTTTTACATGTTAGACAATATATTGTGACCATGTCCTATGCAAATATGAAAATAACAGATTGTTGAATAATGTATGTTGTCATAACTTGTATGCATGAAATAGTGAAGTTTACATTTGGAAATAAATTCGTAAAATAAGCAGCTACAATTTGTTTTGTGCTTTTATTTGCAATCACTGTATCAAAAATAAACTGCACAAATATGAGCCATTACTAAAAAAATGGTTGGTTTATAGCAATACAACATAGACTGAAGTTAGTTTGACAAAAATATATTAAGTTTGCTAACATAAGCTTATAATACCACTCAAATAAAAATGAGCAAGTAGGTTTTATTGCTAATGAATTCAACTTGTTATATGTGAACAATGTGTTATTAAATGGTTACATAGTCTCACAGTCCCCGTATTTCTAAATCACATTAAATGTTGAAGTTACAAAACAGAACTATGAAAAAGGACACGAGAGGAGTCATGTTTGTCATTCAAACAGCCTTTTCTCACAAGCCAGCCATGCACTTCAATATTATTCTTGCAACAGGAAGTACACCTTGTTCCCTCATCGCACCCATGCAAATATTTACAGTAACTGCTGGGGTATCAACAATGGGTGGGGCTCCAAATGCTGGGGACTCCTTCCTTCCTCATTGTATTTGAGGCCAAACAGACTTGTAGATTGTATGTAAGTTTCCTGGGCAGGCTCAGCAAAGTGTGTAAGTTTTAAAGAACGTTTTAGGTTCCCATGAGCAAAGTGTATGTTTAAGTCCTTGTGAAATGCAAAAGCAGACATTTATTATTACTCCATCTGCATTTGCTGCCCTATAAAATCACTGCCAATGTATGTTTATGACTGTCTTAAGCTGAGTGTGCCCACCAGCACCAACAGAGATCACAGGCGTGCCCTTTCCTGCTCACAGTGAATCATACAATGTGGAGTGAGACAGGAAGGAAGAGGACGAAGGCATTAAAATTCTTGATGAGGAGCCTGGTGTTCTCCCTGCTCAATCTGTACACCTCCTGCCTGCAGGCAGGTTGGAGCTACCAACACACCACGCTACACAAACCAACAAGCTGCCACCCCTGGCACTGCCACGCAACTTGGTGTCCTCCCAACACTTGTTTTTAATATTCGTGTGGCAACAGGAGGAGGTCTTCTCTATGGTTAGTTTGTATGTGTTTATAATTAATTTGGATTGTCTTAAGCTTTGAATGTGGACAGGAAGCTGTTGTCAAGGAAAATTGAGAACTTAAATAAACAAATCTTCTGCTTCCTGTGTCCTGAATGTTAACCGTCTGGTCATGAAGCCACTATCTGCAGACCACTCACTGAACTACTTCACACATTTCTCACTGTATTACGAGAAAGCTTTCAGATTCTGCTTCTTGTGTGGGTGAGGCACACATCCTCTTTGGGCTACATGGCTTTCAGTCACGTTTTTTTACTCTCAGGAAGTCACATTTTCTCGTCATTGCTGCAAATGTGGGACAAAGCACAGACAGCTATGTGAGCTCTGAGAGCACATCTTTGGTATCACCCTGCAGACAGGATGTGGAGGCAGAGTGGGAGGTTTCAGTTTGACTGATTTATCTCTTCGCACCTTTTATTTTCTTTGGATTATCAGCTCCTGAACATCCAGTCTCCAGGTGTAATTCCGCATGCACAATGAACTTTTCGGAATCACATATAGTAGCAAGAATCTCAAACATGAGTTATTTTCAAAGCATTGTCTGAGGACGAGTACAGCGTGTGAAAGAGATGGAAGATTAAGGGGGTGGGCGGGTGGGTGGTGTTACCCAGTGCTGATTGGTGCACCCAACCTAGACAAACTCAAAGTCTGTGTGGGAGGCTCTGTGGGCTGCAATGGGTCTATGATCCACAGAGGTGCGTGGGCATTGTTGACTTTGAGACTCAGTGGAATTAGTCCAACGAAAAAAAGAGAGATGGTCAGCAGCAGCAGCAGCAGCAGCAGTAGTAGTAGTAGTGGTGGTCTTAATCACACAGGGGCCTGCGTCTGTCCCTCTTCCTTCCTTCCTTCTAAGCCCCAGAAGGGAGGCTGAAGGACCATGTGATGCCACCCACTCTCCAGTGCAGTGCATGGCAGGGCTGGCGCTAGATCCTGCGGAGCGGGTGGGATGAGCTCAGATATTGGAGGCTGGCACTGGCTGAGAACAAGGCTTAGCTATGGGAGGTGGGGGTGGGTGGGAGAGTGGGGGGGGTGGCATTACCACTTACTGCAGCACAAGCATCAAAGACAGCAGCACTTCTTAAAACACAACAGCACTCCAAATATTGTCAGGTGGCGAGGCACACACGGTAACAACTGGAGCAGTTTTCACGTGTTCAATTATACATCCATGGATATGCATCCAGTAAATATCCTGCATTTTAATTTAATTGCCTTAATTAAACTACTGTTTTGCATAAAAATCTATATTTATGAACTACTGCGCTCTAATTATGTGAGCAAGGAGACAGATGCATATGAAATAGTCAGTTCAGATTTACTGGATCCTGATGTTTTTCAGCTACAGCCTCGGTTAGAAATGAGCTGAATCAATTTGACAACATGGAGGCTGTGCTGTTCAAGAGGATGAGAGGCCTGCCAAATAACTGCTGTATGCCTGATAGAGCTCTTTGTTGCATTGAAAAGCAAAGGGAGGTCCCTCATGCAAATTCAAAGGAAATTCTGAGAAAAGGAGATCCAAGAAAGCAGACAATACACTGTGTCTCATTCAGAGGTTGTTGTTGCTGAAGTGGGAAACAAGAGCTGTGGATGTATGGTTGAGAAGAAAGAGCCCCTCATGTGCTGTTGGGTGACTAACATCGTACATCACGTGGAGATGTAATTCATCATGAAATCTTAACAAGTCATTTCATATTATTAACAGCCGCAGTCCGCAGCCATGACCTGGAGGATAGGGCAACAGTTGGAATCTAACCCACAAGGCTGTCTCAAGCAGCCCCAGTCACGAGACTACACTCAGTCTGAAGTATGCAATTTATCCCACACATAACAGGCTGCTGCCCACAGAGCAACCTTTTCTTTACACTCACTCCACCAACTCAGCATGCTGCTCCCGCAACTACTGCGCATACTATCACATTTGAATGGTATGACCGGAACATTTCATATTCAGTGTGTCTCTCATGGATTCATTATAAACAAGCAGTGACTTGTTCACTGAAAAAAAAAAAAAAAGAAATGAAAATGAATAAACCTCAAAAATAAAACCAGTATGCAGCCATTATAAATAGTTTAAGAGTTCAGAGAGAAATGTTCATGAGTCTGGTGTGTATTTTCTATGCTTTATTCACCCCTCACTGCATATGGGCTGAAATACTCAATGTCTTTCTCATATAAGTCCATAATTATAAGACCTGTGGGCGTCTGTCTTAAAACATGGCAGCTCATGTAAAACCAATGATGATATAGCTTCACAATAAAAGCTTTTAACACACCGGGATGTGTTTCTGACATGAGCTGCACTCTTTTTATGAGAAAGCAGCAATTAAACTCCTTTGTATGTATCAGCCAGTAAATGATGAATCCTCTACTTGAATGTCTGTATCCTCAGATAGCATTTGTTTAAATTTCTGATCCACGCTCACACACAACAGGCCCATATTAGATCCGACCGCCGCAGGATGGAGAGGGACACTTACAGATTTTCTCCTGGTTTTTAAAGGCCTGTTGCTGCGTGGCGTCAATTCTGCTGCCAGCAAAGGAGAGTCTCTGGAAGAATAAGTCAGCGTTACAGCCCTCTGGAATGCTGCCCTACTTGGCTGTTCATTCCCAAGAATCTCAACTCTGTAACCTCAGACCAATTTTTGGTGGGAATATTGCTCTCATTCTGGTTTGGCTCATTCAAAAAGCAGACTCATGATTAATTATCTTTTTCCATTAATGCTGAATCCTATAAATAATGACTAAAGTTCCTATTCCTAAGGGTCGAATAGGCTCTTAAAATGGCTGTACATTGATTTTACATTTATACGTCATATGAAGTACTATAAAGCCTGTATTAAACCTTTTCAGGCTCTGGGGGAGAAATTAACCCAAGCGATGTCATCAGTTTTATCTCAACTTTGGCTTGGAGATGTTTAATTTTTCATGGGAAGTCTGTGATACAAATGTAGGACATAAAGGTTAAAAGAACCATGCAGAAAGCTTGTCTTTATTGTCTCTTGCAATTTCCTGTCAGTGAAGTGCAACCTTGAAATGCTGCTATAAAGTGCTTCAACATTTGAAGACCTAGAACTATTTTTTTCAGTGATTTCCGAGTGTGTAGTTCTCTATATCAAAACTTTCCTGCATTATTCTTCACCTTTTATTTTTATTCTCTGCATTTTTCAGTGGCGATTTTCTTTGTAGATGCTCATTCAAGTAAAGATTGCTAAGATTATGATATATATCACAATCGGAAAAACAGACTTTTTCAGCTAAATATATCATTAACTGAACATAGAAAGCATCTACACCCACTGTCACTTGTCAAACTCCATGGGTTTTACTGGTGAATCAGAAAACTGTTGCAGAAAATGATGATATATTCACTATGGAGCCTCTGAACGTCCAAATGGGTCATATGTGACGACAGTGAAAAGCTGAGAAACTGCATTTTACCTGAATTATTTAAGTATTGACACAATTAAAAGTTGGTCCAAAAGTTAATTAACATTTCAAATCAGTAGATTTGAAATGTTAATTAACAGTACCAAGTAGCTGTCTAGGTCTTTGAGGGTTAAAGTTGTTAAAAGGTTATATTAACCCATAAAGACCCACTGCTACTTTTGTGGTGAATCAATGTTGTAGAAGACGACGGTGTTTCTACAGCAACTATGGAGCCTCTAAACATCCATATGGGTCATATCTAATGACCATGAAAAGATGACAAACTGTATTTTACACCAATTATTTACATGTATTGATAGGATTAGTGGATCAACGGGTATTAAACAGTTTATATCAGTAGATATTTCTGGTCACTGGTGGTTGTTTGGGTCTGTATGGGTTAAGTACAGTGTACAACCCATACACAGATGTAACATATGTAATTATATTGAATTGGCAAGTGCACATATTAAGATTTTAAATATATACACTTACACTGATAGTACAGTGGGGAATTTCATACATCCCAGACAGGATACAGGCCTAGGAATACATTGGCTTATACAGCAACATGCCATAAGTTACATTTGTATATGGGAAGTACCAGCAAATGTCAGTTTAACTAGTGTTGACTAAAACGTCATGTCATCTGATACAATAATACAGTTCTACAGCTGCAGATTTTAGTTAAAATAATAATATTGTAGTGGCAATGAAAACTATTGAGATTTTTATATATTACACATGGTCTGTGATTGCATTTGTGTGATGCACTGATTTAGTTTTATGCAGTAGTTCTTTGTTTGGTCAAGCCAAGTCACACACCCTTGAAAAAATGACACAGACACAACATGTTTGTAACAATAAACTATTTTTTCATATTTACATTTGTACCTAATGTGCAAATTAATAATTTAAAGTAGTGTAAAACTCTTAAAGGAATATAAAATCATATCTTACAGTCCTAACATGGTGAGAGTCCATGAACTGGTCACATAGAAACAAAGAGGAGCAACACTGCAGTGTGTACAGGAGAGAGACAGAAGCGAACCCAGGGAGCAGTGGACATCCTTGGCCAGGACACATTTAGTTAAGGACAGCATGGTACATTATCCAAGCATCACCAGAACAAACAGCAACACAAACACTGCATCTTTACAGTAGTCATGTCGAATGAGCAGAAAGCACTTGGAGGCCCGGGGTTTTTCAAACCCACTGATTGGTTAAAGCACTGATGATCACAAAGGCTTGAGGTGCTCTTAGCAGCAGGTGCTTCTTTTAACGGCCTCTAGATATGGAAGAAAAACAGACAATCTCACACTGGACCGGTGACACATCTATACTGCAGGTCACCACATAGTGCTAATAGCATGATTGCACGTCGTGTTGTGTGTGTAGGGGAAAGAGACACGTAATCACATTTCAGACAAATAGGAATCGGCCTCACTACCCACGATGCCTGTCATCTATTATTAACAATTAATTAACAGGCGACTCAGAGAAAGACACCATAAACACTGCATATTTGAGAAGCAATTCATCTTATGCACATTGTTCAGTGTTTGGCACAAAAACATTTGGAAATTTTCGAAACTGCTAATTGTTATTTAAGAAGCCAGGTCGGCAGTGCTTGTGGTCTTTAGGAGCTCGACTACGGGCAAAACTGTGAAATGATATCTTACACAATATTTTGAGTCCAATTCTGACACAGCAATCTCTTGTACTGTGGTAAGAACAAAGGTACACTTAACAAATGAGATAGTTTTACATTTCATCCTAATTCAACATTACAATTTATAATGCTTACACGTTTAATTCCTGTAATTCAATTTTGTTTACAAAAGCACATTGTGACAATCCTTTACAATTTACAAGACACAGTTAACCTACAGTAACTATATTATTGGTGCATAGACAAAATTGGGAGAGGGTGTAGCAAAAATCACCAATTTATTGCTTTAAAGTCTAATATGCTTCTCCCGTTTTCTTTTGATTGCAAAACAACTACAAATTTTCCACAGAGATTTTGAAGAACCAAGCAGAGGTATTGCATTCAAACTGATTAAAAGAGATAAAATGTTCCCTTCAAATGAGGTGCAAATCTTTTATACTTTGAAAAATAAATCATTTTCCCTCACGTACAGAAAGTTACATCACAGAGAGATGACTTTTACTCTAAAACAAGTAAAAGACTAAAGTTGATGAGACAGAAAAACATAATAGCACAATATCTGGCCAAAGCTGCTCACTGTTTCAAGTTCTGCTTCCCCCATCATAAAGTAATAATCTTTACTAACAAGGGAAGGGTGACAGGAATACAAGAGCATTCTTCAACAAAATAGGAAAATGTTTGCCATCATGTTATTCTAAATGCAGAGTGCAGATGGTGTTGTTCCCTTAGTCTCCTGCGGCCTTGCTGATCGTTGGCTGAAGTGGTGGTGATGGCTATGCAGGCCTCTGCACTTTGCTCTCCCTCTCCCTGCGTTTCAGCTCCTCTCTGTAGCAGTAGGAGCAGTAGTTGTCTGTCTCTGGCCTACCGTAGAAGGAGCAGTTCTCCCTCTTGCAGCGGCGCTGCTGAAAGCAGTACAAAGGGCTTCCAGAGCTCCGCCCTTTGGTTTTGTCTTGGTTGAGCCAGGTGTGAGACGAGTTGTCCTCATCAGCAAACTCCAGGCAGTCCTGAATGTCTCCCGCATCGAATCCATTGGTGTAGGTGTGGGACTTGTGTTCGCCAGGCATACTGTAAGACAGGGTCTCCATGGTGTTAACAGTGCGGATCCCTGACAAGCGAGCAGGGCTGTAACTCTGTGAGGAGAGCGTGCGGTTCTGCTGGGGGTAGGTGGCGCATGTCTTTAGAGTGCCCACCACAGGCTTATAGGGGTCATCTTGGAAGATGGAGGATTGCATGTTGACATCTTGTAAGTGAATCACACTGTGCCTCTGGATGGGCGGTGTATGGCTGTAGTGGGCAGACACAGGAACAGGCCCAGGTCTCTTAGCACCAATGCTAGGGGAGGAGTAAGGCGCGGGGGTTGGAGCTGGGTGGGTGACGTGATGGGAGACTGTTGGAGGGGTCAGAGGTGGGACTGGGACGGAGACAAGAGGGGCTGCAGGAGTAGGACTGTTCCTGCCCTGCATCTTGAGACCCAGTGGGGGCTGTGAGCAGTGGTTGTAGGTGTGGGCGTGGTGGGGCAGGACGGGAGAGCAGCTCTCAGGTGGGGAGCTATCCGACCTGTCCCTCTGGAAGACACTGTCATGCTCAGGCTTCTTCACAGCCACCTCATTAGTGGCTGGGAGCTTCTTCTCAGCCTCTTTTCTTTTCTGCTCCTGCTCCTGGCTGAATCGCTCTTGAGCATTGGTCAGGTAGTAGCTGATCATCTCTTCGTGAAATTGGTGCCGATGGCTGGTGAGCAGGAGGCCTGCAAAAATGAACTTGCGCTCCCCCTGCATGGCAGCCCTCAGGATGTTGAGGCTGAGCTTGACATCAGTGCTGTATTTCCAGTTCTCCAGGGTCTTATCCCCCGAGCCTCTCCCTGCACTGTCCTGTCTCTCAGTTGGGGAGGAGCTGGAGGGTCTGTCTGTAGGGGAGGGGCTTGTGGCCTTCTCAGAAGAGGTGGAGCTGGCTGATTGGCCCGACTCCTCCTTGCTTCCCTTGGTTGTCTTAGACTCCTTCTTCTTTGCCTTTTCCCCTCCGTTCTCCCCATTGCGACCTGAGCCAGAATTGGATTTGTTCATTTTGCCGTGCACGAGGCCGCCCAGGCCTCCCATGTTCTTCTTCAGCTTGATTCCAAGTGTTTTGCTGAAGCTACCGAGTTTATTAGCTACAGAATCAGCCCTGCTCTTGTCTTTGTCTTTGCGCTGCTTGTCTTTGTCCTTCTCCTTGCTGGGCTTGCCAGTGTTGACGTTGGAGTTGCTGCCAACAGACTCGCGATCAGAGTCCATGGACTCAGCCAGAGACTGGACATCCTCACCTGCAGAGGCTGTGGGAGACTCTGGCTGAGCCAGGGGAGCCTGAAAGAGACACACAAACTGTAATCAGAAAACACAGAACTCACTCAGTTTTCATTCTTAACATTTTGGTCAAATGGATGATTAAATAAAATCTGGTCCATTAATAGACAACTCTAAATTGTGTTAATGTATTTTGCACAAACTTTCATTATCAGGATTCAAACTGAATGTTGTTGTTGTCTGGTTTAGAATGATTTACACTGTGGACCAACACATTTATGTCTGAGCTCATAATTGGATTCTTTGTGGTTTGATTGAAAGTGATTGATTAGATTCTGTGGTTTTAAGAACATCTGGAACGAAGCCTCTCACAGCTAAATTATCCATGACAAACAAGACACACATGTGCAACAAAAAGTTACCCTTGTTTCTGAAGGAATTCGGATCCACGTTACATTCATGTAGTTGTGCAGCAGGTTTAGTTTGGCCTCCAGAGACAAGATGAGACTGTGGGCGAACACATCCATGGTTAATGACAAGCAGTAAAGTAACACAGTCTGCATCTGTCAGATGTCTTTCTTAAAAACAGCACACAGTTTGAGTTTGGATACTCACACCCACACTCGACACCGTTGCCTTGTTGCTCATATTGAGCCCAGTTATTGTCCCACTTTCCCATCGGTCTGTGTTCACACTGCTCTAAGCGCTGTGGCCCTGGTATGTTTATGTCTTCACCTTGTGGCTTACTTGCACTTGGTGATATATGGCTCTCTGACATGCCTTATAAATTTTGCTGTGCTTAGTTAGTGGGCTGGCTGACAATCACATACCATGCTGAGGTCCAGTTGAACCATGCCGAGCCCTTGTCTTCAAGCTGAACTGGGATTACACACTGAACCTGGTCTGAGTTTAGTATGCACTGATTATACATGTGGAATGAAGCTGACCTTTTGGGGGCACAGTAACAGATCTAGTGTGAATAAACCCTAAAAACTCTGAATATTTCAGAATACTAATAGAATGACTGGGTTTGAAACAGAACCTTTATACATGATACAACACCTGCAATGAATAGAGGGTCAGTTAAAAATGGGGCGTAGGTTGTTTGATCATCTTTTCTCTGTATATCAGTTCAGTTCATAGAGCAGCTTGTTCAAGGATAAGCTAACCCCCTGACTAGCAGGAATGTGAAACAGAAACCCTTACATAAACTCTTTGCTAAACTCATAGAGGCTGTTGCTGCTTTTGTGAGGCCATTCCTGGGAAACCCTATGGATGACTGACGTGACTCACAATTTGTTCTCTCTCTGCTCACTCTTTGAAGTGACCTGAGCTCGGAGCCCATAATCAGAGATAAATCCCACACATACCCACACAGCCTTGTGGGTAGACTGACAGGGCTACCTTTCGCCTGCAGCTCCTACTTTCTCACCCTTCGTGGGGCAGCTTTAGCATTCAGTGCCTCTGTGTGCTTTGTGATAAGCATCAACCACCCTGTGATACACTATACAGGACTTACTTGGCTAGCTTGGTATTATCATTGTCGTCCCTCCCCCACTCCCAGTCTCTCCCAGGGTCGACGGCAAAATGGAGTGCCAGCAGCTTGTGCTCCGAGTCAGTCAGAGGGATAACAGCTGGAAAAGATGAGATTATCAGAAGGTTAGTTTGGTCTAGCTCTACCATCAGACACAGCGCTGCACACAACACATTCTCACAAGGCCATCATGGAGTCAAAGCTGAAGTGACACCGTAATGACACACTAGAATAATGTCACATTAATTATCACAGATGCCTGTCAGCATGGGGTAAAGGATACTGTGCTGTGTTTCTATCTGACGTCCATTTTTTTAAGCAGAGAAGTGACCGTGACCTAAGAGCATTACTCATAAAGGCCTCGACTGACTGAAGCTTGAACTTGGTTGCCGACGTTTAACACTCATGTGATCCTCGTTCACTGAGCCACTGTACTCGCTCACTGCGACGAGCCTAAGAAGAGAATTTAAGGTTTATTGCAACTTGGTTTATAGCTGTCTAGAGCATTCAGTCGCATTGTAAATGTAGCTAAAGGGACCTTGTGGTACAATTGTTTTTGTCAACAACACATTTCAAGGTCATGATTGAATTCTGTCACAACATTGGTATTAGTTATCGTTTACATAAGAAATTCCTTGTAACACATTGAAATTAACAGAAACATAGAGATGAGTGGCAAAAAAGCAAATGTTTTACTTCATTGGGAACAAATACAAAGATTTGTTGAAATATTCACCATAATGCTTCGATAAGAAGGAAAATTGTGGTATTACGTTAAGTCTCAACAGGACAAAATATCAATCGATGCATATTGTATTACTTCCACTTGCAATGTGTTATCGATAGAGTTGTATCGATTATCAGTATTTTAATTAAAACAACAGACACTTGCAATGGATTCCTCTGCTTCTAGGGTCACTATGTCTTGGAATGATGTCATAAATATGGACATGAAACTGCAGTTATTTAACTTAGAAGCACTAATACAAAATCAAATACATTATTTCATGTCAGTAGTCTAGAAAATCATATTATAGTGCAATGAAAAATACAAAAAAACCATTACTTTTTGCCTTTTTAGAGGTATGTTTTTCATCTTTACTTACATCGACATAATGTATCACCAATGACTGTCATGTTATCAAACAACACAGAATCACTGTGTCGTGATGCTACTGTTATCGTGGTGATGTAGTGTGAGTTAACTGTGATTCACATCCTTAATGCTAGGTTAAACCATACAAAGAACTATAATAATCTGATTCTTATCTTAAACCTGCCTGATCATCTAAATGCGTGTGTTTTTTTCCACATCTGAATTTGTGTACGCTATTATCAGTGCCAATATGAATGATTGCCAGAACTACAAAAACCCAGAGAACCAAGCTGTGATAAATCTACCACTATCCTCCTGCAGAACAAGAATGATTGTGAGTCTGAACTGATGAGACTAACGCTTAGATTCTACGTGGGAGGGAGCAGTTGTACACCGATCGCGGCTGTAAATGATGATTTAGTTTAGTCGAAGACAGCAATCACATGCAGCAGTAAAGGATAAAAGCAGGAGTGCTGAAATAATTTCATTCATCCTCCTGTGATATGATCAGCGACGTACAAGCAGGAAGTGGTTTTCAACGCTAATCACTGGACACACAACATTAAACAGACACCCACCCGGGCTTCCTCTCGTGGGAGGCGCGTTTACAAGTGTGGGTGTGTACGTGTTTGTGCGGCCGTTCTTTCGGAACAGAGTGAGGAGGACGCGTTGGAGCCCACTGGCCCACATGACAGCTCTCCTCAGGCTACCTAGAGTCGGGGCTGTTGTCCACATGACAGCAGAGAGAGGCAGACTGTTCACTGCCAGCCTTCACTGTCAGCCCCAGATGGAAGATACAGTCTCATCCCTGCCTCATCAATTCTTCCACTGCCAATATACTGCTCTGCTATGCAGGCTTCACAGAGACACAGATGCCAGCAGCAACAGCCCCTCCTGTGTCCCTGATGAAACTGCAGGTCATATCTCCAGTCCCTCTCTAATCTAGGGCTGAGTGAGATGGAAAAATCACATCTCGGTATTTTTTTAGGCTGAACATATCTCTGGGTATTTTCTACAACATGGGCCGAATGTTGGGTTTTACAACAAAGCCATAGGCCAGATGTTATAAACACTTATTAAAACAGACTCTGATCAAAATAACAAGCAACAGACCGTAGATCCTGTTTGGAAGTATACAGCTGCAAAACATGTGAATGAAATATTCTGTATATGAGAGAAAATATGAGTGCAACAATGTTATACAGTGGATGATCTTAACCCATCAAGACCCAAACATCCACCGGCGACCAAAAGCATCTGCTGATGTAAAATGTACCTGTCGATCCACTAATCCTATCAATACGTGTAAATAATTGGTGTAAAATACAGTTAGTCATCTTTTCATGGTCATCAGATATGACCCATTTGGATGTTTAGAGGCTCCGTAGTGAACGTGGAAACACCGTCATGGCTTCTATAACATTGATTCACCAGTAAAACCCATGGACTTGGATCAATGACAGTGGATGGAGACACTGGGTTTATGTTCAGTTAATGATATATTTTGCTGAAAGAGTCACTTTTTCTTCAGTTTTCTCTGTTTCTGATATAATAACCTTCAACTTTAATCTGAGCTTTTATGAACATCTACATGATCAGTGAATTAAATGTAGGAAAACACCTGATTTTCGCTAAAAAAAAACACCAAATAAAGAAGATAATATTACAATAAATGGTGATAAATCACATAAGAAATGTTACATACGGAGAAAAATCCATTTGGGAAATGCCACAAAAGTAGCATTGGGTCTTTATGGTTAATTTGCCATAAGATGTCCTTTTCAGACGAATCACGACGTAAACATCTAAAACATTCCTGTAACATACAGTGTAAATACAGTATTGCGTCATGGGTAGAATTTAACATTCCTCTAGGCTACTAAGTATGTTTAAGAATGTTTATGGTGATTTTTTACAGCGTGTCATTGGTGAAAGGGTTTAATTAACCTGCTGGAGGTTTTCTAAAGTGGTTTTTGTTATTCCTTTGTGAAAATAAAGTTATATGAGTTAAAATTGCAACTGGTGGCTCGAGACAACAGATGTCAAGTCATATAACCATGTAGTAATCCTGGTTTTACACAGACGCTTTGCCTAAGCAACAGTGTGAAACACAATGCTCTAAGATCTTTTATGTTTATTATGAGAAGCTCAAAAATATTGTCGGTTCATTATGAAACTGTGGTGAGGCAAATAAGACTCTGCTGGGCCACAGTGAGAGAGGAGAGATGCAAACACCGGCAAAGCTTTACAGAAGAAAGAGGTACAGTGATGTAACTGAAAACCAAACTACACTGGTACAAACTATATTGTCTCATTCTATATACGCTTTGAAAATATATTGATACACCTTTAAAATGTCTATATACAGCGCGACCCTACTCTATTTCCTTTTTCAAAATGCTGAAATAGTGAAGCAGACATTGTGATGATGCCTTTCCTTCCTGAAACAGAATAAGTGCAGCCACACCCACACTAACACACATTAACACAGTTAATAATGATCACTCATTTGGATCTGACACCACTGGTTGCTAAGCAAACGAATTCCATCAGCTGAATAAATATATCACTGCGAGCAAAGTAGGTCAGTTCACAAGTGAAACCTGAGATGTCAAGGTTGGTTTTGTATCATATCTAAACTTTAGTATGAATTTTATGCTATCTGCCCCCGCCCCCCCAAAAAAAGAACAGTATGTGATGTGCACACAGCCTGGCCACAGAGGCAGTGAGAGCGGTTGCATGGCAGCACTGACAACTGGGAGGAAAAAAAAAAGAGGTTTTCCTAGAGAACAGTCATGCCCAGAACAGTCTTGCCCAGAAAAATCCAGTCATAATCGCAAACACACACAAGAGAGAGACAGAAAACAGTGGAGCAGCTCCCACTCAGGTCATGCAGCAGGCAATGGAGGTCTGTGAGGTGGCGTCCCGGCTCCCACGATGCAGCTGTCCTCCGCGCTCGCCATTCCAAAGTGCTGTGTGTGCTGTTGTTCCCATTTGGGCCTGGTCCAGATTCAGAGATTTAACACTGCCAATTGAGCTCTGGGGGACTAAAGTGTGCTGTAATGTATTTACTATCCCTTTTGGCAGTCTTGTTTTGTTGTCCTTGAATGACCGATTCCCATAGCCTACAGTACGCGTGCATGACGACATAGCACTCCGTGGAATGCGAGCTGTATACTCAGCAACACAGCAGCTAGCTTGCCTCGCCTTGTTCAGTTGCATCTTTGATTTGTGACTCAGCT
>JAPQRQ010041976.1:0-11467 GCA_037367365.1 Apogon talboti | reverse complement strand
GTGTAACAGAGGGGAAACACAGAGCAGCATGGCTGAGGCTTCGGAGAAAAGCGACGACAAAACTTAAGCAAAACCACAACCTAAATTGTCAAAAGTCTGGAAAACTTCACAAAGATAGAAAAAGAAGGGGTTAGACACAACATTTGTAAAACCACGTTTGCTTGGCATGGAGGACGACAATGATGCGTGAACAATTTCAACCAGGTTATGCTTTAGCACTGGTGGCTAACATTAGGAGTTCAGTGAGGGCGCTAGGCTAATCTATGCTAGTTAGATCCACGTTGCATTTTGGTGTCATTTGATGTAAGGTATTAAAGCTAGATTTAAATTATGTTCCCGGCAGCCACGGCAATCACGTTTCAGGCCACCGTGGATAAAACGGGATGGGCAAATGTGGCAGGCCATGATTGTCGTGGATGCAGAGCCAAATTTTTAAAGCTTGGTTTCCATTATGTTCCTGGTGGCCACAGCAGCCCTGTTAGTCCGAAAGGTAGTACGCCTTTCATGCCGTTTTTAACAAAACTTGAATATGGAGACAAAATGGCCAAAATCCCACAGCGATGAATCAATTAGTTATTAAAATAATCTACAGATTAATTGATTATTAAAATTATCGTTAGTTGCAGCCCTATTGTAGAGTCTGTAACTTAAAAATGGAGTCAGCACATGTCAACAAATGAACCAGATCTTTATACGTAAATGATTACTTAAGAGTCACTGATTTTGAGAAAGTATACAGTTTCACAATCATGATGTAATGGCACTCACATACTTTTACACCCTTAGAGAGATGTGTGTTGATGTATGAGTAATCTGCCGAGTAGCCTTAACTTAAAGACAATGGAAAACAACATTCATCCAAACTACAAACTGGAGACAGGCTGTTTTTGGTGTGTATTTTTGTCTTCTTTGTTTTTGCTTTCCTCACTCCTGCGCTTTTTATACCTGAAGCAAACTCAAAGAGAGACAGGGAGCGATGGTGACTAATCTATTTTCATCCCAGTCTGTCAAATCTAAAACTCAGTCCCTTTTTTTGAGGCTTACTTATTTTTTTTATTTTTCCTATATTGAGTCATGTCAGTTTTATTTATACTTTGGCAAATCACAACTTTGTCTCAGCATCTTCCTCAATTCTTCCCTTTATTATGAGCTTTTACTTACTTTCTTCCTATCCTATCCTTTTCATTTCTTGTTTTTCTTCTCTTACCTTTTTTCCCCACCGTTATCCGATTTTCATAGCGCTGAGCTGTCTGCTACCCTCGAGAAAGACACTTAACTGGTGTAAATACCCTGTCTGAATGAATATTTCATGGATGGAGGTAGCGTGGTTACAGGCTGAATTTGTCTGTGTGAGTGTGTTTGCGTCTATGTGTGTGTTAATGCATGCAACTGTGCATATTGAAGCATAAGTTGTCCTGTGGTATTTGAACAGTGCGCACAGCAACAAGACCACAGGGCACGCAGGAAATGGAAATGTAATTGGATTGTGACAGGATGCAGTTTGTGAACAGAAACCAGTCTGCCCCACAGGAGTCGTTTCATACACTACCACATTAACTCACATTCACAAAAACATCATCATACATACACATACACGCAAGCACACACACTCACAACCCATTATTTTCATTTCATTTCCCTGTCACAGCAGCCAATTTGTCATTTTGATGTCAAGTCAAAAGAGGGTTATTTTTAAAGGTATAGCAAATTTTGGAATTGAAATTTTGCCTTATGAAGAAAACACGATACAGAAATAACAGAAAACAATTAAACAGAATCCAATCCCCTGTGATGTCTGAAAGTCTCATTGCTTTTCTAAGTATTCACAGAAGCTTTGATGAATTCCTCTGTGGGCTTAGAAATTTTTACAACAAAAACAAGGAAAAAAGAGAAAATCGCCACCGTGCCCGAGGCAGAACATCAGTAAAACCTACTATTGGAACTTTGGGTAAATTAAGTAATAGAAAAATCTAAGTGGAATTCAAAGCAAAGTAAATTTGTTTTAAGCATTACAAACAGCACACACCCACACACACATGTAGCTACATGTCATTGGCTAAAAAACTGAAAATACCTGACAGGGTGGGGAGGCATTCATTGTTAGAATTCTGTACAAGCTCTTACAGGATGGATTAGGAAAGCAGAGAAATAGAGAACATCAAATGGTTATGATTTTGTACTTGATCACAGTGCTTGTGTCCAGAATGACAATTTTTCTATGCAAAGGCCAATAAAGGTCATGAATGACTAGATGAGCTTGAAAATGGCTCTGACCAGATGGCTTGGCTGTCTCCGTCCTGACATCTCCTGACCCACTGCCAGGCTCTCGGGCACAGCCAGAGACAGTGTAGTTTAGCACCAAATACCAACAGAAAGAAAGGCATGCAAGAAAAATAAAGATTTATCTTCTGTTTTATAGTAGTTTCTTCCATCATGACACCCTTTGAGTACATAAACAATAACCATCCTTTCACAACATATAAGAAAACACTGTTGTCAGACCGCTCACTCATTCTGCATTCAGAACATGAATGATTACCATGAAGTAGACATTAAAGAACCTGCAAATGTAAAAGCAATTTTTTTTCCTCTGTATCTATAACTGTGCTAACAAAAGTCAGCTCAAGCTTTACTTAAGTAGTGTCCAGTCTTAGAAATGTTATGATTACTTCTCATTTTTATGTCTGTGCATTTACTTTTTTTGAACCACAGGACATGTGTAATGTATTTTCACATTATTTATTCTAGCATTGTTACATGTCCTCATTATCATGTCTTAACCTCTATTCACACATGACTAGTATAAATTCAGTGATATGGAAATTAATCCCCTACACCTGCTTTTTTTATGTGTCACATTCACACTGGAGGAGCAAAGTCTTTTGTTTTTTAAATTCTAAATTAGTGACAGTACTGTCATGTTAAGGCTCACCACTTACAGATAAATATTGAAAGACAGAAAAACGTTCCCTCTGTTTTTGTCATGCATGTCATCCATTTTATCACCTTCTGAAATGTTGGTCCTCTGCAGAATTTATGTTTGCTATTCTGGTGAATATCCATGATTTATTGTGGCATGAGCCTCCTGAATTGGCACCAAAAACACTTTTAAAACTTTAATTTAACATCAGCAGCAGCCTGCATTGTCCTCCACCAGGAAGTAGGATGAATAAATGAAGAAAACAAGAAATGTTGCATATCATGCAGGAATCTATTTCATCACAGGACTTCTGTATCATAAATCATGGAGATTATTTGTGCTGAAATAGTTTCTTTACAAATTACATACATGGCAGATTTGATTACATGACATTTTACATCCACAGGTTACACTAGTCCGGTATGAATAGGGCTTCAGATACAACACTGTAATGTCTGGTTTACCTCACAATGTATGAATTTCACTTGTATTCATTGCAGATACATGCAGAACTAATCCAAAGACAATATATCACTGCTGGGTCAATAAAGTATGTTTTACTTATCTTATCTCAACTGACATGCAAAGTCAACATACACCTGCTGACAGTCACGAGAAACCAACAGATTCCACATTAAAAGCTTTTCAAACAAAGTGACTATGAGCTCATATTTTAGATTAAGTGACTTAACCTACTTTATAAGGCTCCACAAACGTTAAAAAATGCACGAAAATGACTTACTGCATAATTAGTAGTCTCAGTTATTGAATTCTGGTTAAATAGGCAAACGAGAAGTGCTGAAATTGGTGTCTGAGACCTTTTCACATTTTTGCACACAACATGTAGTTTCCTCTCCCTCCCTGGACCTGGCCTTTCTCCTCCGCAGATAACACCTTCTAACTGTTGGAGAGCAGCTGAATCCTTCTGGGAGTGAGTCTCAGTGCTCCACACCTCATTATAACATTCACACGACATGAGGAAGAAGTCTGGGAAACAATGAATGAGTGCAGAGAGTTGGAGTAAAGGATGGAGTAGAAGGTGTAAACGAGGCAGAGGTAATGGGAAATGTCTAAGCAGTGGGTGGTGGGAAAGACAAAGCAATGGGGAAGTTAAAGAGGGCATAATATTTTTAGCAGTTACTGAGTTTTATACAACTGGAGACTTTATTAAGTGCAGGATGAATAGGAGGCGCTCTATATGCCGTCTGTGTGATGTGTGGCATGATGCACTAATTATCCCACAGGCCTTTGGGCTAGGGGAGTGTTAATGAGCATTAATGAAATCATACTCAGACCGAGAGAGAAGCCAAAGTACTGTCTTTTAATGATATACAAACAGAGAAATAGAGCCAAGTTTAGATGAAAGTGTGGTTAGAGGAAGAAGTCTCCCCTTTGGGACTTGAGCGTTGGGTTAATGGTGACAGGAATGGCAACCTGTGTTTACGGCAGGTCATTGTTGTTTTTACCAAACTGCAACAGGAAATAGGAAGGAAAATCATCTTAATTTGAAAATGTTGAATTACCTGCTGTCTTTTTCAAGAGGATTAGTCACTTTTATATTTAAAACACGTATTTGAAGGTCAGCCAGTGCTCTCTGATGCATTCATCAGACTGGTGAAAGAGTGCTGAAACAGAATGCAGCTGACAAAAGTAAATGCTTAAATAAATAAACACACACGAAGACACACAAGAAAGAAAGAAAGCCATTGTATGTTTCTGAAAACACAATATATGATAAGAGCTGCTCATTTTTTACCTTTCCTCAGTATGCAAGAGTTATTTGGGCACATATCCAGGACACTAGAGAGTAGTGTTTGCATCACAACGCTCAATAAAAGCACCAATCAGACGAGAGAGTTCAACCTACAACCACTATACCACCACACCAGCTTTGACTGAGGGGAAAACAACCTACATTTGTTGTCAGTGAACAATTTATATGTTTATTCATGTCTAAACTGTAATGAACATTGGGTAAAAAAAAAATCATGATAACCTTATGTCATATACTGTAACTCAAGTGGTCTGAAAGGAAACTTCACTTCTGCCTCTCCACTGGACTGTTGCTGAACTTTAGAAAATGTAAAGCTTGTATAAAGTTGTAGAAAGAAGATGTTGGCCAATCACATGTTTTCAGAGAGAAGGTGTATATAAACAGGTAATATTTGGGTGATATAGGTGTAATCTATAGTAATACAGTATATCACCTGTATAGATATAGGTGATATATCGATTCATCACTTTCACTTTCTGTTCCCCTCAAAAAAGCAACAGGACAGGTCCTACAACTGATATTTGACTCTTTTTTTTCCTATTTTTTTCTAGAGCAGAATTAACTATTGAATGTTCAACATTTGGTCTGTAGGACAGGGATGAACGAGCTCCTTTTCCTAATTTCTGTCTATGGTAAACCACTGTAAAGTTGGAATACACACAGAATACAGAAATAATAAAAATGTAAAATGCTACAAGATTGATATACATCTAGAAATGTTGAGATTACACATTAACATTTAAACCTGGAGAGTGGGTTGTGGACTAGTAAGACTTTTGTTTCCTTTTGTTTCCTACCTGCTCTTGATGTGGTCTTCCAGTTCTCCACGAGGCAGTGTTTCAGTGCAATGATCAGTGAAGGGACAAGCTACCATCAGTTTGTCCAGCAGCTTGTGTACCAGCAGGCTGGGTTTCCTGCAGGTCTGCAGCATGAGGGGGGCTCGGCACACAGGGCAGAAGTCGCTCTCCAGCAGGAAGCTGGTGAGACATTCCTGGCAGTAGGTATGTCCACATGGTGTGTCTAAGGGCCGGATGAGCGGCTGCAGGCAGATGTGACAGACCAGGTCATCATCCACCTCTTCTTTGTACAGATACTCGTGGTTCTCCTCCAGCAGGTGTCTGTGGCCACATGACGCACACAGGTCAGGAGGAGGGGGCGATAACAGCCCAAAGTCTGTTGGGGAAAGAGGGGGCGCTGATGCTTCGGCCATGGAAACTTCAGACTCTCTGCTTTCGTCTCGAATACTCATTTAGACGAGTCATGATGCTGCTGGATCCAGTGAGGAGGCCATTATCGCAAGGAAACTATAGGGGGAAAAAAGGGTTTGAGAAAATGGGACAGCGCTCACAGATATCATGTCAAGTAAACAAGGTGTGAAAATATTCATAAGCTGTTTTACTGGAGCAGAGAAGGGATTGATGCTCTTTCTTTCCCCAAAGAAACAACATGAAACATTAACAACAGGCATAAGTACATGATGTTTGCTACAGTTTTACAAACTATTTTTTGTTAGATTTTTTTCTACTAGGAACTAGAGGTAATATTGAACAGCAGAGACTTCCATTCTAAATACAAAGGCATCAATACTGTTCATCTCAGCAGCAAATGCAGAGACAGAGAGAGAGATAAGACTCTGGCACACACTGCACTGCATGACAAGCATGCATCAGTGTTAATCCACCGTGGGATGTGACATGGTTTCAAACATGCCAGTTTTTTTTTTTTTTTTGTTGCTACACAGGTTTATATTTTGCTTGACGTGGTGAGCATGCCAGTGTACACGTCATCTCCACAACAGGCAGGCTCCTCGAGCACATGGACATGAACAGATGGGCTCAGTCAGACACACGTCACCTTGGCAACAGCCATCTTGTTGGCGCTCCTCTAGCTTTGTTTCTGGACCTACTATTGGATCTTGGCTGCTCAATGAGACACTAGATCTTGTTAAAAAAAATAAAAAAATCAAAACACTTCAACTACACTGTGTTTGGGTTCGCACCATCTACAAAATCATGTTGATACTAGTGTGACTTCTGTTTTAATTAAACACATTCACATTCTCATGAAGGATAATTTTAGAAATTCGTAGCAAACAATAGACTTGCACATCCCACATCCAAATATGCTAATGCATACAACTGCTGCTCATCACATGGACATGTATATACTGTACAAATCCAGTAAGTCACCACAGAGCTGACTAAATAAACAGGCGTTACTCATTTCACTTTCCATAATCAGTATGAAGATAGCATGCAGTGAGTTGTGACAGCCCTAATGCCTTGGCGTCATTGGTGTATCTGAGAGTGAAAGGCTAATAAGAAGAGCCTGAACAGTCTTAATAAAGATGAACTTTCCCACTGTGAGCTGTGGTAACATGGCTGATTCATCACACGCTGTGGCACCTGCTGCGTCAGAGGTCTGGCCCGATGTATAGAGCGCAGCACTTTCATTACTACACAGGAACGAAAGAGAAATACACACAGACACACACACAGAGCAAATACCTGGCAGCGGGAGATGATGAAACTAAGAAAAGAAAGTAATTCAAAGCTAAAGAAAATGAAAAATGATTTGATCTTCACCCCAACTGCTGATCTGAGCAGGATAACATCTTTTCTTCTCTTCTGGGAAACTTTTTAAAAGAGAAAAGATAACCACTCCATAACAATAGGAATATACTGCACTAAAGGGATCCAAGCGTCGACTGCTATTTAGTCTGAAACAAAATGGATGACATCTTCAGCACCTGGGTAGATTCAGACTGACTGGAATGTAATAACCATCGTAATCTGTGTTTGGAATGACGATCACACAGTAACATTGCTTCCCTGCATAGAAACACAAGTACTAACATGCAAAGACACGCACATGGGAACACACTAACGTACACCGATACACACCCACACGAGACAAGAGGGCATATTCAGAGGACACACCCATGCCTGAGGAGCATCTTGCTTGTCATTTTCTCATTTCTAGTCTGTGAAGTGACACTGCCATACCTGTGACCTGACTGGCTGAAACCTAACTCTATATTCCTTAGGTTTTATACTGTATATTACACCATCCTAACTTTAATAACACCTCAAGTGTGTGCCATGTGAGGCTGTGAAGTCGTAGCTCTGTTTACATTCATACGTCACTTTATCTCAAGTGTAAGAAAAAGCAATGTTTAGATTGTCAATACAACACAGAGACACATTTATTTCCTTTGTATCTGAGTGGCACTCATGTCAAGCCCTGGCTCAATAAGCTGTCCTTCAAAAACTATTCAGAGCCCAGAGAGCAGTTTGTTCAAGATAACCTATGCCTTCTTCTTCAAACACTGCACATTTCATGTCAATAGGTGTGTTGATAGACTCTGGGGTTACTCTCCTGTGATCTGGGAGGACCTGATGAGTTAATAATGATAGAGGACAGTGCCAAGTCAGCTCCTTTTGTAACGATTAAACTGTGAAAAACAATTGGGCGACAAAGTAACTGTGTCAGCGTTGTAACTGGACACACTGTTTTAGCATGTTGCTATGTACATATCCACTCCTTATGTTCATATGAACTCATATCTGTGCTACTCAAACACACCCTCAAAGCAAACGGCTGACTTTGACATACAAAAAAACAATATATAATGTAATGTGTGCAACTATTTAGTGCTTATTGTACCATGGGGATGGCACAATCCGACTTTAACCAGCAGAGTACAGAAGGTCCTTAAACATATAAACTGTTTAGTGATTCATTAAATAAAGACACTCATTTGACCACTCCAACACAATTCAGTAACACAGCTGAAGTGCAGAGGAGGAGTGCTGAATAAGAGGGTGCTCATGGTTATATCAGCTCATCATTATTCCATAAAAACATACACATTGACTCCCAATGCCAGATACCACCACATAGCTCAGTAAACATGGACGCTAAGCACAAATTCACATTAGGCAGCCTTGAGTTTGGCACAAGCTCATGCACAACAACACAAACACTCAGAGCAGTTTTGTTCGAACATGCCCCTGAAACACAAAAAATGCCAGTAAACATTTTTTCCCCCTCTCTGCAGATGCCTGTGTCATAAACTCACTGTGATTTTACTTAGAACAGGGAAAAATAAGTGTCTGGTATGTCTTTATTTGGGTAATTTACATCAACTGCAGAGTTTTGGCGTTGTTTAGATGTACACAGTCTGTCACCAGGTTCATTAGAGTCAGTTACTCACACATGCACATGTATTAAAGAAATATATTTTCTTATTAAATGTAAGGATGGTAGGTATTGCTTTACTATTTTGTTTTTAAGCCTCGAAGCACATGATTAAAACCAAGGCCTGTATAGAACATGGTCTACATATTAATAATAAACACTGAATCTTAAACCCAGCCTCATTGAAGGTGAACATATACCACAAATATGGGATGGTAGCAGCATATAATCTCCGGCCTTTCACTAACCTCTGCACCAAGACTGTACATGTTCTTGTGTGTTTGTAAATGCCATATCTGAGTTCATAGCGATCTCCACCATGAGTGTGAGCCAGACCTGATGCCTCAGTCTGGGAGAACAGCTGTAGGCTGATGTGAAGCTCCGTCAAGTGTCTCTAATATCAGAATGGCTGACTGGATCAGCACAGACTGTACTGTGCTGAAATAACACACATAGGTAACAGATAATCTACTTATACAACACAATTTTAGGAGTCCTCGCTCTATTTCACTTACACACTCCCACACACACACACCTTCACTCAGAGATTTAATGCAAATGAAGTCCATGCAAATTACTCAGAGCAACAACCTGCACTATAACAATGTTTTTTTACAGTACTTATCAAGTCAAAGGTAAGTTCTAAAGACATTTCTGATGAGGCTTTAAGTGGAAGATGCATAATACTTACAGGAATTTCTGAGCGACGTTCACTTTCAGTAGTGCAGTTCACCTGGACAGGTAAAGCCTGGCAGAGGGTGTAACATTAAACCTTTCACAGAGGAGGTGGAAGGGAAGGAAAGGAGTTAAATGACTCAGTAAAGAGGACTTTGTCCTGGTCACAGAGTCTGCTGATTGGCTGTCGGTCCGCAGTGGAGAAATTTTATCTGACTGCTGGTCTCGGGGGAATTTCTACAGTCCAAAGTTAGAAAGACTGCACCTGTGTGAGCTCAGAGCCTGCTCACCTCTAACAGGCCAAGGTGATCAGGAAGCGGTGGAGCAGAGGGGAGGGGCCAGAGAAAAGGTAAACAGGAGAACTGCCCAAACCTGCTCTGGGAGTTCAGGATAAGAAGGTGGAATTTCCGATAAAGTGAGGTGGACATGGGAAACAAAACAATGAGCAGTTATGAAAAGCACATGTCACATAATGTTTCACAAGTACAGCTGGACTGTGGTGAACAAACATTTTGTTGAAATGAAATATTGAAATGTCCTCTTAAAGGGCAGAAACAGCTTCAGCTGCAAGTTTTGACAGCGGCCCATTTATAGCACAGTTAAATTTTAATAATGAACACGCAGACAGGATTGATTTCCTGTAGCCCATTTATGTAAACAGAGGAACTGTGCCCTGGACTGTTCTTTAAACAGGAAGCCCATAATCCAAAGTAAGTGACAACACGTCTCAGGCTTAGATAATACTATGATGTACAAGTATTTAGAACTGTGTACAATACACACTCTTTAAGACTTGTTGCTTGTATAGAGGCTTCTTTTTTGTTGTGGGTTTTTGATTTTCTCTGACAATAGCTGCTTTTGTAATGCCTTGCGTGTGACTTCAGCCTTGTACAAAACAGTTGTTATGCTTGTTTTCAGATGTGGTTTTCCTTTCAGCTTCTCCTACTTCATGCTGCTCTTAAAACTTGACTTTGTGAGCCACAGGTGCTCCACAAATACACAACTGTAGACTGAAAATGACTCGTACTCATGAGTCACTCTGTGACGCAGGCTGAGCTGAATCATTAGCCTGTTGATATCTTTAGGATCACAGAACGTACAGGTGTACCCACATATCTATAGTGTATCATTAATAGATCATACTCTATTTTTGCTGTTTTTTTTCTTTACACCAGGGAGAACATAGGTCGCATAGTTGACAGGAGATGATCGGTGACTGACCTTTCCATGTAAGCACAATAAGACAATAAATCCACTTCCAGGTAAATTAATTTGTGAGTATTACATAAAACTATTCATGCCCTTTTTTCATTAGACATATCCTCTAAAAACTGTTGCTTTTTAAAGGTTCAATATGTAAGTTCTGCATCTTCGTATGTGCTGTTTGAAGTCTGCATTACAGTCTGTGATGAGGAGCAGAAGAGGCAAAGGAAGAACACTGACACAAGCTTTAAGTATTTGAATGATGTTATGGATGGATATTGACAAATGTGACAATGGTTAGCGAATGTCAACAAAGTACTCTGAAGACATTAGCACATAAAATACTACATATTGAACCTTTAAACGAGGGAAACATATCAACAAGGACACAGTTACACACTTTCATTCATTCTTTGTCTTCTTCATCAAGTGCAGGATCGTAAGTTCTTGATAGTTTTTGTGTTATTTATTTCATATTTAGAGACTGAAAAGTTGTTTGTCTCATCCTAGAAAAATCTAGAAGACCATACAGACGTGTTCAATGGACGAATGAACTTTAGTAGTGAACAAGAAACAGTTGAGTGGGTCCTGGTGACCTTTCCAACTGTCATAAGACTCCCACTTCCCTTCCACTCTCCTCTCCTCTCCTCTCCTCTCCTCCCCTCTCCTCTCCTCTCCTCTCCTCCCCTCTCCTC
>JAPQRQ010041940.1:0-16075 GCA_037367365.1 Apogon talboti | reverse complement strand
TTAGTCCCCCCTACCCGTCTGAAAACACCTGTGATTGGTCAAAAGAACTGCATCATGGGAGTAGATTCTCTACAGCCTGAAAATACAAAGAGCAGACGCAGAAGTCTGGCGTCCTCTCAGACCACTTGAATTACAATAGGCTGAAAGGGAATTGAGGAATTCTTGCTGAGTGACACTAAAAACTATTAAGTAAAGCAGCATTAAAATCCCAGTATTTTAAGGAATAGATAATTGCAAAAGCCAAGAATGACATTTGATTAATTGGGTCACTCTCATACTGAGATGTAAAATATAACTGAGTGTCATCTGCATAACAATAGAAACAGTTGACAGTTTATTAGTAACAACTACTATATCATATATGGACTATCCCACCCAGGTGCAGGAATGAATGTTTCAGACGCTCCTTTGCACCAACCGCCATCAGACTGTACAACAGCAGATGACGTAAAGTTCATCCTCCTCTGAACAGACTTTTGCATCTGTCAATATCCGCACACCTGTCAATATCACCTACTGCACACTCGTTACTTTGTTTACTATAATTATTACCATTTATATCATTCCATCACTTAAACAAATTTGTATTGTTTATATTTGTATCTTCTCTTTATTTTTCTATTGTATTTGATGTTTATTGTCTTGCGCTGCTGTACGTCTGATTTTCCCCCTTGAGGGATCAGTCAAGTATATCTTATAGTTATAGGAATCAGATGGGTGTCCCAATTTATTCTTTATGAAGACAGGAGGAGCACGTTTTTCTTTCTTTTGGGGGGGGGGGGGGCATTTAAGTCACTCAAATGGTTAAACAGCTAAAGAACTAAAAATGGCTTAGTTAAAAAGAAACCTGAAATGGTTGATGTTCACAATGACAGACACCCATCTGTTTAGAGTATTTGATGGAAAATAAAACCCATTTGAACACACACAAATTGATTAAAAGTACAAGACATACAGATAGTTATTCAGAGTAAAATACCCTAAATGTAATTTACCCAGATTTTTTTATATCAAAACACAAATTGAATACTGCAGTTATCTCATATGGTTCCTCTCCTCCCCACACACCAAGAAACAAATGCAGTATCTGTCACATGTTGACTCCATTACTCTATTTCTCCATATGTGCTTTTACGTTTAAGCTTTAACCACACTGGATTAAACAGTCACAGACCACGAGACAAGTTGAAAAAGTTTCATCCAGGAGTTCAAGCCTAGTTACTGACCTAATCTTTAAAGTATGATATATACACATTGGTTTGCATGAGTTACACACTGTCCAGTGTCCACACACACGCATACACACAGACACATGCATGTTCAAGGGTGAAAGCTGTGCAACTTTAATCCATGTGCACTACCACAGGACGGAAGCATATAAATCATTACTAATCTTAAGAGCCAGACTGTAAAATGGACCGACCTCAATTCAAAGAAAGTGCCCGTAGTGACGTTGACGAGGCCAAGTTCAAACAAACTGCTATTCTATCTGAGGACCTCCAACAGAGTCAGAGAGCACACATTTTACAGCAAGGAACATTGGCCTCCTTTCTCTTAGATATATGCGGTTTGTGCTCTATATCAGCAGGAGCAGGAATGAGCGACGACATTGAAACGTGGAGAGTTAGGGTAAATAGCTGTTTTTATAGACAGATATCTTCTCCAGAACATTTGAGAGTTAATATAACTGAAGCCACTGTATCAAAGGTACTTTTTATTGCCAACTTGTGAAACTGTATCCACTTCAGATAGTGAAAGAACCATAATGAAAAAGCAATTTGACACAGTTCAAGGTCAGACAATGACTTTTCTACACATAGATTAATCTGTTGCCTGACTAATTGGAATGTTAAGATGATCAGCATCAGTAAGTGCTGTAAATAAAACATTAACACAGACCCTTCTGCAGTGTAGGCAGCCTCATCAGCATGGCTGCTAGAATGGAGTGCAATATTGATCTCCTTAAGCAAACAGAGACATGGCAGACATGACAGCTGAACTGAAATAAACATTTGCTTATATTCATTAGTAATATGCATCTTATGAAGAATGTGGATAGTGTCTCATTTATTGTTATGGTCACATTCCTGTATTGTATCAGATGCCTCACTTTGTCATCGACCATAAAAAACACGAAATGGGTTGATCAATAGAATCAGAATGTATGGCATGTATACGATGATTGGAATAAAACATAAAATGTACCTCCTGACACAGGTGCATCCATGAACACTGCTCCCATCTTCTCAGCGGCTGCAGCCATCTCTTTTGAAACAGCTGGGTCGATGGTGCTAGAGTCGATGAGGAGTGAGCCTTTCTTCACTTTTCTGGAGGTAAATATTTACAGTTTAGAATCTAACACATATTAATTAAATTGGATTAGAAAGTAATGAAAATTTGAGAGGTAAAGGTGTACTTGAGAATGCCATTAGGTCCAGTGTAGGCATCTATGACATTGGGACTAGAAGGGAGCATGGTGATAATACGGTCTGCCTTGTCTGCTACTTCTGCAGGGTTATCCACAATCTGAGGGAAAAAACAAACAAGTCAGAGGTTATGGAGAAAAGAAACAGAAAATGAAAATTCTTTGTGTACCAGTTGTGTACTGTCTCACCTGTGCACCCAGCTCTTGCACTTCCTTGCAGGACTCTGGGAATACATCTGTGGCAATGACTGGGTATCCGTGCTTCAGTAGGTTCTTTGCCATTGGGTTTCCCATATTTCCCAGACCAATAAACCCCACTTGTGTCTTGGAGGCCATAGACCTTGTGGATACTATCAAAGAAGGATTAAAAATCACTAAAATGACTAAAAATGCAACTTACCCATTCAAAAGGGAAGATTATTATTCAAGGTCATACACAGCATTCATTCATTGACTTGAGCAAGTCAACTACAGAGGAGTCACTTATGATCAAAACAGATGTGGAGCAACCAAATGATCAGCAAAAAGAACTAAGTCACAAGACTTTGTATGTTCTTATTTTTTATGTGTCCTGAAAATGGCTTCTCGATTAATAAATTGCAACTGCCATTGGTACCAAAGTCATCTTATCTAATGGTACCAAGCCTTCTCAGTGTTTACTTTAGCTTGCCTTGATAACTTAAAAAGATTTCTAGATCTAGCTCACAAGGTAAATTCGAATGTCTAACCCTGGAGCTTAACATCTTACTGATAAAATAAATTACATAATGCATATTTAGTGAAATCAGAATATGTGGTTGCAGTTTGTTACACATTCTGAACATATATGATAAATTCGAATATGATGTGTTGGAAGAAAATCAGTTTTAAAAATGTGACTATATATGACTAAAAGCGCTTTTATTTATTTAGGAGACATCTTTCATTGTAGGTATTTGCTAAGTGATGTTGAATAATCTTAAAGATAGGGACACATTGAAACATAATGTTGCCGATGTTCATAGTTTTGATGGGATATTATCCTCCAGGTGCCGTGAGGATTAGAAGATAATTAAGAGAATGACCTTACTTGCACACAAGACGTAATTTAAACAAAAAAACTCGTGTCCCACCAAGTTGCAAACTAAGCTGAAGCTCCTACTGCTGCAGCTAAACCTAGTCTGGCGAAAACCAACTCAAACTTCTGTTCAATGAATGCCAGTAAAACTAGTTTTCTCGTCACCGAGAGTTTTCCACACAACAGTGAAACCTTAAAAAGAACCGCGGCGACGTGCATCAGCATCATCAACACTTAGTTTGATTTCCTTACCAAATGCAAAGTCGACATGCTTGGGGGACCTTCCAACTAGATACCGACACCCTCTCAACACAGCGGCCATGCTTCTTTTCTCCTGACCTTACGTGCGACGTAACAGACGTAAATTAATGACAGACACTTCGTCCAATCCAATGACAGATTTACAGAGTACCGCCTCCCAGTTTAACCAATGAGCTGTAGGGGAGGAGCAGTGTACGTTACAAGAAAAATCCATTTAAAAATAGTACATTAGACTGAAATCTATGTATTTGAAAGCAGGTTATTTATGATACAAAAAGGTCATGCTATCAAATCACTAAATTAATACTGCTGTACGGCTTCTGTCAAAGTGCCATGAAAACCTCATCAATTAAAATGCACAACATTCTGTCCTTTATTTTTTCACAATGAGAAAATGAACAAACAAGTGAAACAGTCTTCTTTTACACACAGAAGGTGATGAAGTAGCTCATTGTACGTACATAAAATAAAATAAAATTAAATAAAATACTCCGCACTGAAACTGTCCTCATGTTCATGCTGTGTCTTTTGATATCAGGTTCATCAGCGTTTATTTTCTCATATTTTTGATGTGTGAGTTTTCTTTTTCTTTTAATTTTTCTTTTTCTTTTTTTTCTTTGTACTTGTGACATAGTCTATCTCTATATTTATGACTTTATAACAAATTTCCCATCCGGACCGGTGGGGTTCCCAAAACTGTCCCCTTCCGGAAGTGATGTAATGTTGTTATTATTCCAGGAAGAGGGCAACGGAAAGCACTGAACTGCGTCAACAATTGTTTCTATGACACTTTTGGATTTCGGACGCTGTTAAACATGGCAACTTGGTATGTATAAACTTTATTATTTATATATCAGAAATAACATGACTACAGGTGATATTCCGTCCGTTTGACATATGTTTCAACCGACACTCCGAGAGGTAGCGTTGCTAACTGTTTACGTTAGCTAACCTTGTCCCAGCAGTACTGTACAGCCAGCCGTGGTTGAGGACGTTCTCATTTTAAAAGACAATCGCGTTGTATTCAACCAGATAATAGTATAGTCTGCTCGATATGAAACTATATTTCATCGGAGAAATCGTTATTAGCTCACGGATCAGGTGTAATATCTGTCTTGAGAAGAACGTGGACAGGGTTAGCTAGCATGCTAACTTAGCCAGATAAGAGCACTGTTTCCACTTTAGGCCTCGCCTCGTAGAATGTACTTTACCACTTGGTGATATCAGCCATTACTGCTGACTTTTAACAGCAGGTCTAAGAAGGCTACTGTAAAAATGTGCTGATGACAACTGAGATCACAGCAAAAATTACCCAAGTAAATGCTTTGACTGTTAAATGTTCAATCATGTTAGGCACACTATAGAAGCTTAGGCCCAAATGGGTTCACCCTAAAGCAAAACTCACTTTATCATATGATGTCGTTCTTATTGGTAAGTTTAACAAAGGTCGGTTGTGTCAACAAGTGTAGCCTGTTTGTTTTCTGTCACTTAAATTATCCAGAGATGGCATCATGCCATTGTTTTGGTGTTGCTATGAAGAGATAGACAGTGGTTTAACCAAGTTATTAAATGTATATCAATGCGGCGATTGTAGTTTGTAAAAGATCAGGCCGTTGTCACACAGCTATACCTTCTTACAACTAAGAATGTATATTAGATTGTACATTTTACTTATCGTTTTTAATGTAATTTTTATTAAAATTTTCAGGCTGTCATGGCCACATCACTTTGGGTCCCTTGACCCAAACGAGCAGCTAAAGCTACTATTATTTTACCCTTTCTTATGGAGGAGACACTAGAAGGTCGAGTATGTATACAGATTATAGGAAATTCAAAAGTTTTATTTTCTAGACCAAGTACATTGACTTTAAATAGTTCATTAAAACACCCTATCGGCAGAAATCATATGACCATGTTATATTTAACTGGAGTTTGTGTCCACATGATCTTCAGCCTCTTTTGTAAAGTAATATATGAATAAATGAAATTGTTGATAACATGAATGGAATCTATTAAGAGACAGCTTAATAATTTGTATAATCTAGACACAGATACTATTCAGGGTCAAGTAATTCCATCACACGGATATAGAGTAGTTGCCAAAAAACCTGTTGCAGTGTTTTGGTCTTCATGTTGTGAAAGTATTTCATGAGTCAGTGACAAAACATGGGTGACAAGGGTTAGTAATTGATTTCAATGCTCAACTCAAGTTTATTAATGTGTTGATTTTTCAGTTTTGCTTGTGTTTTACATTTTGGAAGGGAATTAAAATTTTTTTCCCTAGGGTTAAATCTTACTGTCCATGAAAATGTCAAGTGGTGTAACCAAAATAGAATGAGAAATTTATTTAAAAAAATTTCTACAAAATGAGTAGCTGAGGGAGCTGATTTAAATCATTTTGTTTTTACAAGTGGCCTTTAAAAGATTCCAAGATAAATGATATCTAAATCAGAAATTTGTGTCTTTTTGTGTCATTGAGCAGATGTTTTTTTTTTTGTAATTATTTTAATGTATCCAAATCAAACATTGTCAATACTGCCACAAAATCTGACTGACAAACAGTGAACAATCATCTCTGCGTATTAAACAAGGTAACTTGGTTACAATTGGGGGTTTTGCCGGTGGACCCACTAATTGTGGCCACTGGGCCTTTCCCTCCATTGATCAGTTCTGCAAGCCACCACATGTTGTGCAGCCTGTGGGCCCGAATGTGTGCAATTATTGCCACAGTGAAGGTCATTGGAACGACCAGTGCCCAGCGTTGATGGGGAAGGCCGCGATGCATCTTCTCCAGCTCTGTGATGTTGAGGCTCTGTGGTCATCAACAAGTTGTGACGGCTTGGCTTCATATTTGTCATGCCTTGGTGAGCACCACCAAGGCATGACAAATTTGGGTGTTTTGTTTGTGTTCGAGAGGGACGCTGGCCATGTTGCGGCCTGTGCTGTCCTTTTTCGGGGGGTGACGAGGGGTGGTTCTGGGTGGCTTTACCCGATCACAAACCCCTGTCCCTTTTGAAATTGCTGCCAGCTAAAGTGGTTTGGTTGTTGCAGATAGTGGTTGTTGTCATCGATAGTTTGGTTTGGTTGTTGCAAATAGATGGGTTACTGAAGATAGATGTTGTTTGGTTCATTTTGCTATCCCTCTTCCCTTAAAAATGCTTCCCAGGTTCCAGGTTGCCGAGTGCTGGGAAATGGTTCGGGGTGAATGTGTTAGCATACCTTTGCTACATGGTGTGGTTGTTCTGGAAATTGTTCGAGCTAAAAGAATTTTGGTTTAGTCTGGGGATGTTACATCTAGTAGCACCGCAAACATATCCGGTTTGCTGTTTTAAGGGGCGGAGTGTGACATCCTCAGTGTCAGGTTTGCTCCTGGCTCTCCTCTCTCTCTCTCTTTTCTATTTTCCTCCTCACAAGTTGCCAGGATACTCTAAACAAACGATGGCAGTTGGCAGTTGTTAGCTGGCAGTTGCTGGAGCAGTGGTTACCGATAAATGAAACAGCAGTGGTTGCTGGGGTAACCGGCCCTGTATAAAAGCTACACCAGCCAGTGCCGGGTCCCTCTTCTCTTGCTTGCTGGCTACCTCACTCTAATGCCCGGACAGTCGTACCAGTTACTTAATAACCTCTTCTTCTTTGCTGGCATTTACCCTGAATTCACTTGTTTTGTCAAGGCTCCACGAGCTGGTCTTGACACAGTACTGCTAATTATTATACAGTTAAGTTAGTAATTAATATTATCGATCACTGGTCCGAACATCTGTGCAAGTGTATGCGTATGTGTGTGGTAGTAGCAGTGGTTGGGTGAGGGGCTGCAAGAATTTGTGTATAATTTCCTACTACTTTTGGTGTCTTTTAGAAAAATAATTTCCTCTGGCAGCGGGATCAGCATTAAACCCTGGCTCTGTGACCAGCCACTTTTTCTTTACTTGAAAGTGGCATCTATTTGAACGACAGAAAATAACAAATTTTGAAGCATTTATTGATTGAAATAAATAAATAACACATATGACATTGATATTTCAATAAATAGAATAATGTTTTTGGTTATAAAATAAATGAAATTGATTACCTCCTCCAAGGAGGTTAATGTAATCACCAGGATTTGTCTGTCTGTCTGTGTGTTAGCAACATGAGTCAAAAAGTTATGGACGGATCTTAATGACATTTCCAGGAAATGTCCAAAATGGGACAAGGAACAAGCGAGTTGATTTTGGGAGTGATCCAGGAATTTTTTACGGTATTTTCAGTTGAATAACCTCTCAGCTGGCATGTCTTGTTTATCTGTTGCTAGGTAACCCTCTCACTTGTAAGCCCTTTAACTATATAAATTGGTGGGAAAAAATAACGGGCGTCATGTCACTGACCCTCATAACATGTATTGTAAATCTTGACTCGTCGTGTATTAACCAGTGACAAATTACACACACATCAGTTTGAAAGCAACTTGGTATTGGAATTTTTTAACTTTATATCTTAACATGGAATCTCTCTTTGATTTTTGGGGGATGTGCACATACACAAATATGTTTTTGTTTTTTATTCAAGTATTAGTTATAGATTTTGCTGTCTCTAGTACACATGTATTTGCAATGTATAGGCTATATTGAGAAATTAATGTTATGTAGGTATATATATAGGTTAGAACAGAATATATATTTATATATTTGTAACAGTGGTGTGCCTGCTGAAACTGAAACTACAAATATCTATACTGTGGTTCAGATTTCTTGAAGGCTTAAATTGTCTGAAAACCCCCTGGTAAACTGGGAAAGTGAATCATGGGACAATAGTGTGACAATCTAATCTTGGTTCAGTTTAATATAGAACTTAAAGAAATTGATAAAACTTTAGTTTAGGATTGGTATTAAGTCCTTTTTGTTTTATGTGACTTGTCTGCTTTTCCAGCTCATTCATTTTCAAGAATGGTGTTTTAATTTTGTCTCAGATTGTCACTGTTTCTAATCACATTTTTGTCATTGCTCTCTTCCTCTGTAGCCACTGCTGAGTGATTTATGGCACTGTTCCTGGAGAGGACTTTATTAGGCAACAATATGGACACATCAAACTTTGCCCACGTCATCTTCCAAAATGTGGGGAAGAGTTATCTGCCCCATGCTGCACTGGAGTGTCATTATACCCTGACGCAGTTCATTAAACCCCACCCAAAGGACTGGGTGGGCATATTCAAGGTGAATAATTTTCTTTAAATATATTATAAAATCCAGATGAGCCATAAGCCTTATACTTTTAACAATAATTTATATCAGTATGTAGTAATAGTACTGTAACTACTGAATAGTAACTGTTTTTTGTTGACAGTTTTGGATATTTCTGTTAACTAACTAAAATATCTGAGCCATTTGATATATAGAAGCTATGCCTCATGATTTAATTTGCCAAACATATAGCAGTGACAGTGGGAATGAAGTGTTAATTCTCCTGTGAGAATTCCAAGTGTATCATTGTCATGTTTATTTTGAAATGATGACCTTAGCAGAGGGACTGGAGCTTTTTGACCCCTAACACACTAGAGTGTCTGACATGGGTCTTGTTGTGGGAGCACACTAAATCCAGTAAAGTAGTAATAAATTATTTGAGCTTAATCTGTAGTCAATAGTGGAAGTAGACAGAGGTAAATATGTCTTGGCTTTTTTTAGATCAACATGTTTTTGACTTCACAAGGGTGAGATAGAGGTTGGGATCAGATCAGACCACATAATGAAAAACAAACAAACAAACAATCTAATGCCTGATCCGTCATCCAGTGTCAAAAAAGTTTCTATGTTCTTATTGCAGAATATTGATTTAGGAGAAACGGTTTAAAGGATTTCGCAAACACCTGTCTTTCCACACTGCTTGTTACCAAAGAATACATTGACTTACTGAGTTTATACAGCAAAACTGAGCCGCCATGTAATAGGTGTCAATAATGCAAAGTGGACTTTACACTCAATGTTATAAAAACAACACGGTGAACCATATAGTACATAAAACACATTTTTAAAAAATGAATTATTAAAAAGGAGGATAATTTGGTTGTACAATTGTACATCAAAAATCATAGCATAGAGCAAGTTATGTAGCCAAAAAATGAAGGATAGAATAGGATGAAGCTAGAGGTATTTTAGGTTAGAGCATCTAGAGTCAAACTTTTTCATGTTTCTTGTGTCAGTGTAATGTCATTAAACTAGCCCAGATAAATTACTTCAATTTTTCTAAAGGATATTGTTATCTTTGTATAAATAAAGGTGGAACTCATTAATTTATTATATATATATTTTTACGGGAATGTCCATTGTTAATTTTGGGAAATTAAATCAAAAATTCAACCTGGATTCATAAACTTAAAAAGCTATTCGTAATGTTTCATAGATTTGTTAAACAGATGTATCCAAATTGAGGTTTGTACCAGGCATCTCTGAGGTCATGTTAGGCAGCTGGAGGTAGATCAGGTAATGTCTGGAGGCTGTTAAAATATTGCATTCAGCACTTTGTTGAAGCTGGATACCACACCACACTCTGTTTAGCCTTAAGGTAGGCACCAACTGGCAGTAGAGATCTTAAGATCACTAATATGTTCAGTGTCTAAAACACAGAGTTGAGCTGGAAAAGGCTGCACGCACGGTCATAAATTGTGTAAGCGTTCCTGTCAGTGTCGACAGATGAGTTTTTGGTGCCAAATTCTTGGATTTGCATGCTATGGAGATACCTGGGTATGATGTTCAATAGTTTATGAAAAAATATTTTTCTTGGCTCCTAGACAAAAACTGATTTTGCCTTTTATGGATTGCAGTGATACCACCTTCAGTGTGTCACATAGCGAAACATTTGGATTTTAGTAGACCACTGGTTCAGTAGATGAAAACATATCCTGCCGTCTTGAATAAATATAATATGTATAAGTAGGTCAATGTGAATTATAAAGATATTTGGCTTATGATTTAACTTGTCAACCTTAAATCATTTAGAAAAGTTTAAATTATACTGGGCGAGTCAGATCAAACATGCTATTCTTGAGAAATTGATGGGAGACAGGTTGTTGTTTGTATACTCGGTGACACAAGCTGCCTCAGGCCTTTTGATGGCGGAACAGTATTGCACAGCTTTGTGTGATCTGTTTTCAGCTACACTGAGGAATGTTGCTGGAACAGGTTGTCTTTGAATGACTTAGGAAAAAGCAAACACAAACTTTATAATTAACCTGTCTCATATGGCAACCTCTCTGCATGATTCATGAACAACTGACTCTGAAATTGATACATTGCAACTGGCAGAGACAAAATGTTACCTCCTACAGCAACCTCGCCTCAGGGACTCTGACTGCTTTGTCTTAATTTGTGGGAATGCGGGTTAAATATGTAAACTGTAAAGTCATGTATAAAACAAACTAGTGGCTGTGATCATTTTTCTAAGTGCATGTAAGGAGATTTTTAGTATGTTTAAGTTACCAGTCCAGTTTTATGGTGGCTCTCTTCTGTCTCTACCACCTCTTCTCCTATTTATACACATGGCAGACTAGGCCGTTGTAAGTGAAACAGCTCCTCTCAGAGTTTTCACCCACCACCACCACTTCTGCGCCTCTAATGAGTGGACTGGTGAGGGCTAGCCTTCACTAATGACACTCACTAACTAGCTGCATGTTTTAATTGCTTCCTGTTCTTTACTGCTAGAGGCTGGAACTGCACCGGTAACAATTGGGGGTTTTGAAGCACCGGGGCCTTCTATCTCTGGCTCTGATGAACACTCCCAGTATTCTAGCTGAACATTTATGTCCCAGATAGTGAAAAAGGCCGGCTTACATCAAAAGAAATATGCCTTACAACTGTGCAGAAGCTGCCGTTTATGCATGCAGTAATGTTTTTGAAAATCAGAGAAAAAAGATGTCAAAATGTCATGGCTTAGTTTTGTGGCAGAGGCTGGTTTGACTGGGCTTGTTGTGGATGCATGTGTGTGCCTGAGTGCGCTCACGGAAAACCAGCCAGCTCGACTTGACTCTGATTTAGTTTGACAGTTTTATGGCACCAGGCAGAAGTTATGGATGTATATTCTGTACTCCCCCCTCATCAGCCATCAGTTAACAACACATAAAAGACGTATAATTACATTTTGGTTTTCATTTTCAAGTTGCCTATGTATAAAATTTTCACCTATTTTCCTCTTCCTGTTAGAGGTGAGTTGTAGCTACATTTCCACAGTCAGTCAGGCTTGCTCATGATGAGTTCCGGCACATGGTGACCACGGGTATTTCACAGAAATGATCATTCGTATTCTTAGAAAAAAAAATCCCAGTAAGCATTGTAACAGTCAAACGCCGATTGAAAACCCCACGTTTACTGTAATAAACCAGTAGGAGATATTTTGGAAGTGGCACCCTCTGGATTCTAGGAAGTCTTCTTGTTAATCCTCCATTGTTATTATCCTACACTGATGTGGTGAGAGCATCTGGTTGAATGGATTCCACAATGTCTCACAGGTCGGTTGGAGCACAGCGAGGGACTATTACACATTCTTGTGGTCGCCTCTCCCTGAGAACTATGTGGAAGGCACCGCAGTCAACAGAACAGTGGTCTTTCAGGGTAAGATCATACATAGTTTTATATAACTTTGACACCTTTTAATAACCGCATGTCAGAGGAGCACTCGGAGGATTGTTAAAACTTTAATACCAAATCATTGGATCGAATAAAACGAGAATCTTTCCCCACAGATCTTTATTCTAGTGTTAATGACATTTCGGCTTGTGTTGTTTTTATATCTTTTACACTATTTGAAGTAAAGGAAAGAGGCACAAAGGGAGTAGAGTGGCTTGTCTTAATTACTTTTTAGATTTAGAAACATGTAGTGTGCCCTGCAGCTCACTAAACTGTCTGTTTTTAGTTCAGTTTTAATTTAAATGTGGGGAAGATAAGCTGAGATGACTTGGAGATTATGGAGTATTTTTCGGTTTTCACTGGTGTTTTTGTCCCACAGGATATTATGTACCCAACGACGATGGCGAGTTCTACCAGTTCTGCTATGTGACCCACAAAGGCGAGATCCGAGGTGCCAGCACGCCATTCCAGTTCCGTGCCAACAGCCCCACAGAGGAGGAGCTGCTGACGGTGGAGGATGAATGTAACTCTGACATCCTGGTGGTCACCACCAAGGCTGGATTCCTTGAGGTACTGAGCTCTTCCCATTTTAATCTTGATTTTTGATTGCTTGTCACACTGAAATTAGCAGTTGTGCTAAATCCGGTATATTTACCTCAGCCCCATATTGGTCATTCGTTAATGTGCACTGTCCCTTTCAAATAAATGAAATCAAACATCTATTACTGCTATATAATCTCACCATGCAATTAAATGAAGGTTGTACCTCATGCAAAGGATGTTTTTGTCTTCTTATCTCAAGTTTTTTATACTTTTTAGTGCAAAGATGCAGATGCGCAAAGTTTCAGCAAATGCTCATAACATGTGTATGAGAAGTGTAAATTAATCAAACCTTAGTTAAACTAATATAAGTTATATCCCTCATGTTAGTAAGAGATCATTGACAAAAATGTTACCATACATTTTTACACTGCAGATCTTTAAGTCGTGTGGTCTGAAGGCAACATATGAAGCTGTCATTTGATTTTATATGACCTGAAATGAACAGAACATGTGAAAATATTACAGATGCCAGTGATGTGTCATTAGAGCAGCAGTTTAGTGTGACAGAAATAACAAGAGAACAATCTGACAAAGACATAAACAAAAAGCTGTATATCTGATGTGAATGAGGTTAAAGGAACATGATAGTGTTAAATATTAGTTTATATGTATCTTCATAAACCATTGTAAATAGTGAGCAGTTTTAGTTTTGCATTCATGTTCTTTCTGTTTTATGTATGATGATAATCTGTAGACTATTTGTGCAATTTAGTCATGTTTCTGATTATTTTAGTGTTTGATTTGATTTTTTCAGTGTTTTGTTGAAGTCTAAACTCAGTCAGACTAAGGCGTTCTCAAATATCTTAAGTGTTTTCCCTTTTGTAGATAAAATCAGATTGTAAATCATGTTTACAGGAGGCCTAAAGAAAGCTGCTGAGAGCCACAAATTCTCATCAATCACTCACAACACAAATCCGTTGTCGTATGAGTTGTTATTATGAACATATATGAACACGTCACTGCATTTTATTAATGAACTTGAACATATGAGATGCTTTTAAATGACTTTGTTCTGTATTTCTTCTGTGCAGCAAAAGATGGAAGAAGCTCAGAGAGAGAAAGATGAGCTGGTGAAAAACATGGCCCTCCTGCAGAAGGAAAAAGAGCAGCTGGAAGCCGAGAAGGAGGGTTTGGTGAAGGAGTGCGAGCAGGAGAAGGAAACCTGCATCCAACTGAGAAGAGAGAATCAAGTAAGATGAGGGCGGATCTAGACTCGCTCAGATTCTGAAGGCAGATAGAGTTACTGCAGTAAGAAGGGAGATAAATGCAGTACTTTGATTTATCAGAGCATGCTGGAAAAAAACTGTCTGATTTATGAAGTTGTCTAGTTAATGCAGTTATTCCAAAGAAAGTTTTACATTTAGCCAAATAGTCTCTTAGCACCCCCTAGTGAAGTACTTTAAATATGCAGAGCTATCCAAAGTTGGTGCACTGACACAATAAATCAGACTCTGACAGATATGAATGTGTGTATTATCAGTGGTGTAATTCAGGTTTTATAGCACAACATTAATTCTTAAAAGCAGTGTCAGTAATAATTCACTTTGCTGTCCTCTGCTATAAATCTGCTGGTAAAACAGCTTTGAGATGAAAACATGATTACAGTTTTTGTGGCTGTTAATTTTATAGCCATACTTTTATATGATTTTTTTATGTTGTGCGAAAATAAAGAATCCAAAATTGTGCCTATAAACAAACTGTAAAAAAAAAATCCTTGTTCATGTCATCTTTTAAGACTGAACAAATATTCAACTTTAATATTTGAAGTTAGTATTGTTTAACCACGTGACATTTTATTCCCCTGAGAGTTATAACATGTGCCTCAAATGTTGAGTGACAATTCAGATTGCGCATTGTGACTACATAAAAACCGTAATAACATCAGTACACAATAACAACTATGTTTGGAAAAATGTGCTATGTAAATTAATGCATATTACTAATAGAAATATTTTTTCTGAAGCATCTTGATTCATTTGCCTTTTCAGCTTTTTTTTTTTTTTTTCAGTTCTTTATGGTATGATTTATTTTTCCAGGACATACAGAATTCCTCCCAGGCCCTGCAAGAGGAGAAGGAGGAGGTCAAGAGGAGACTTGAGGAGGCCACATCCAGAGTTTTACAGCTGGAAGAGGATCTGATTGGAGTCACCCAGAAGGGCTTACAAAAGGAAACTGAGTTGGACAGGTGAGTTTAGTGTGTAGGGGTTATGTGTTGTTTAATGTGTTTGTCTAAAGGTTGTATTAACCTTAGTGAACTTTTTATCATCAGAAACTCTCTTCTCCCATCATAAAGGAAGACTACTTGCTGTTGTTCATAAAGCCCAGTTATTTAAAACCAAATCTGTGACACAACTCATTAACTTACATTTTTTTACCCACTTGTTCTTCAGTCTCAGAGATAGGGTGAAGAAACTTACAATGGAGAAGGATGCATTTGAGTCTCATCTAAAGAATGAGAAAGATGAGAAGGAACTATACAAGGTAATATAATGGCAACACTGATTTATGTCCTCACTTCATTTTCTCAAATGCTAGTGTAAATAATAGAATTGTTTAACTGAACCCTGATCCTGAAAGCTTAATAGTCCTGTTTTGTAGGACAAAATTAACAATCTCTAGAGTGAATCAAATGTTGCTATTTAATTGACTTTTTGTTTTTCTGTTTTTACTGCTGTATTTGCACACTGTTGCTCAAAAATGCAGTGAAACAGAACATGGCTTATTCTGTCCTCCTTTGGTCCGTCTGGTGTTTCGGTACCTTTGTTGTGGTAATGCACAGGAACTGGGAGTGCCACATATCCTACTGTTACCATGGAAATGGAACCAAAAACCCATACCTAATTTAAGTGGAGCTGTTGCTCAAGGAAAACTTTATGGGCCTATCTCAATCTCTGTTTTGTAATTGAGGTCATGCTACATTTATTTTAATAGTCAAATGTTCTGTGGTACATGATTGTGATTGGTGTAATATAAAGGAGGTAAAACCCAAGGACTCTGTTGTATAACATCTTGTGTTTTTTTGACTTATTCTATGTGTGTGTGTGTGTGTGTGTGTGTGTGTGTATGTGTGTGTGTGTGTGTGTGTGTGTGTGGGTGTGTGTGTGTGTGTGTGTGTGTGGGTGTGTGTGTGTGTGTGTG
>JAPQRQ010041895.1:0-50695 GCA_037367365.1 Apogon talboti | reverse complement strand
ACAGTGAAGCATGGTGGAGACACCACCCACCACCACACCTACAGTGAAGCATGGTGGAGACACCACCCACCACCACACCCACAGTGAAGCATGGTGGAGACACCACCCACCACCACACCTACAGTGAAGCATGGTGGAGACACCGCCCACCGCCACACCTACAGTGGAGCATGGTAGAGACACCACCCACCGCCACACCTACAGTGGAGCATGGTAGAGACACCACCCATCACCACACCTACAGTGAAGCATGGTGGTGGTCCCATGATGCTTTGGGGCTGGTTTTCCTCAGCTAGAACTGGGGCCTTAGACGAGGTGGAGGGGATTATGAACAGTTCCAAATACCAGTCAGTGTTGGCACAAAACCTTCAGGCTTCTGCAAGAAAGCTGAAGATGAAGATGAACTTCATCTTTTAGCACAGCAGTGATCCAAAGCCCACATCCAAATCAACAAAAGAATAGCTTCACCAGAAGAGGATGAAGATTTTGGAATGGCCCACTGACCCACCAAGCTGACACCAGTTACTCTGGGCTTCGTGTGATCGTCGAAAGGGTGAAATGGTGTTAATGAATGACCCATGAGAGGTCCAATGTTCACATAATGGGTGGGAATGCACAGTGTACGTAAATAAAATGATTTTTGTCAGCATTAGCACATACTGCAAAAGTGGAGGAGAAATTTAGAGCAGAAATAATTAGAAACCATGGTGATTATTATCAGACTGTGACTTACATTATAATAACATTAGGTATGAGCTGTTATACTAGACCTGCATCGTTATACATCATACAAAACAATATAGAATGAGTACAATATCTAAATATGCGACTGATGATCTCACAGATCCATTTCCCCTCGGGGCCTGACACCCTTTGGCCAGGCCCGTGCAGCTGTGGTGGGGTTGAGTGTAAATGAGATTAGGGGAATGAAATTAAGAGTAGCAAAAGTGCCATTCCTCAAGGGTAGAGCAAGCTAATGAAGCGGGAGACAGGTCTCTGGCTGGAGCTTTAATTTTGTCAAACCTTGTTCAGACCTCCGTCCTGGTTCTGACAGATTCAATTAAAAGATCCAGTTGGTGTGAGTCATCGTCTGATTGGATGATAACAAACAACCTTTACATTAACCACCACAAATGGATTAAAGAATACTATTTATCATTGCGTGATGATGGATGAGCCTGAGCTGTGTTGTAATACGTTGTGTCATTAAACAAGATGAGTAATAGCCCGTCACGGCTGAACAACAGTCCTTGTTCAGCCTTTTGATGTAACAAGAGGGCTGATGACTTTTAAAGAAAACACACAACATATGGACTTGAGTTTCAGTTGCTAGTTTTGATTGATAGCGAGCATGTGGTTTATTGTCAAATCATTAGCCGTAATTTGCGCTTTATAAATGGACATCCCTCCTCTTGTGGTCAAGTGGGCGTCCTGACTGCCCACCACTTACGTCCACAGACTGCAGACCAGAGAGGGCCGAGCTGAATCTCAGAGGACAGAAATAATCTCCACCCATTATTAGAGGGTCAGGGCTCTAAAACTGATGGACTCCATTAGTGGCTCTTTAACACACTTCTACTTTGACCTTCAGCCCTTCACTGACCATGCCAAGGTCGAGGGTCGGAGTTCAGGCTGAGTGCACATTAGCATGCAGGTGGACATCCTAAAACCAAATGGTCAAATCGTGTTTTGGGAATGTGTATTCAATGTTCACGCCAAATGCACGTCCTGAGGTCGTGACCCCAGTCTCCACTTTGTTGTGCTGTGTATCTTCCACATAATCAGTTAACGTTTTGTTCAGAAGATAATGACACCTTTGCATCCTGGAGAGTAAGTGACCTCAGGAGGACTAATAATATTGATTAGGGATTATTAGGGATTCAAAGTGCAAAAGTAACAAACATTATTTCTATGTAACACAAGATTTTTATTTTAAATCATAAATAGTAGAATTCTATATTGTATCGCATTAAATGTACAGAAATAACATTAAAATCCAATTGTCCAATTGACCACGGAGTTTCATATTTTGTCTGAAACCCTAAAAATAGCCATATTGGTTTACTGATTCACCTATGTTTATTGTTAGCTTTAATGAGAGAGGTGCTTATCAATTACTACTAAATGGACAAATGAATACTAATTTCAGCCTTTGCAAATATTTTTTTTTTTTACCTCGGTTTTGCAGGTTTATAGGAATTGGAACTAGTAAAGTACAGTACATGGTTTTAGATAAAGTGTATAGTTGAGCAGTATTTGTACAGCAGTGGTTTTGTTATTACCTGTAAACAGAAACCAAAATAAAAACAAATGAATGATGGGATTGAATTTATTATAGGGTGTAAACTGGTTTGCAAGTGTTCACTGTGAGTCACTGAGAAGCTGTTATGATACAACATGTGCCTTGCATGCAATGTTCAGTGTTTAAAAGAAACCACAGATATGTTTGACGTTCATTACTGTCTGCCCATTTGTCTATTTCATCACGATGAAACCAAAAGACTGTGGATTCAGCACAATATGATGTGCTTTAAACGGTCAGAAATGGTTTAAATTTTTTTAGCAGCAGCTACAAACAGTTCTTACAGTTATATAAGCATAGGTTGTATTGACTTGGGACACATGTGGGGGCTGTTTGTCCACTCCAAATGGCACATGCTGTACATGAGTTGCATATTTCCACATGCGTTTTAAAGATAGGATAATCTTTTATTAGCACCATGAATGGGAAATTTGCAGTGTTACAGCAGAATAAAGATAGTACAGTTAAAAGCAGGGTTAAAGTACGGAATATAAAAAGTATTAAAAAATACAGAAAAATACAAAATGTAGAAGCAGTTATAAGAAGTAAGTCCAGAAAATATATATAGAAAAGGAAAGTATAAAGTATTACTACAAGTCTTGGGCCTTGCTGAGATCATATGTTAATAATAATCACAAACTGTAAGAAGAAAACTCGCTCATACCTTTGACCTAGTTTTGCTTTAACTTCTAGGAAAGTAGAACAGTGTGCCACAGAAATGTGCAGCTTAAAATGTGGACTGAATGAAAACACTTTTTTCCCTCCTGACATTTGGCATGTGCACATGTTTTTGCAACGTGATCAGACAGGCAAAGGAACCCTATCTGCGCCCCACTCCTCCCATCCATGCCTCTATATGCTCTGTATGTACTGGAGGGGCAAGCAGTCCTACATGGTCTGTGATTTGTACACGCTTATGTGTGCTGTAGTTTCCCCCCAGCACAAGCACACACTGATCATGTAAATGCTGGGGTTTTATGGGTGCAAGGGATGCTTGGCTGCACAACTGGAATTTTTAAGACAAGGACCTCCCACTGTTAATGTAAGAAGTTGCAGTCTTTTCCAAGCATTCTGAAAGAAAATGTTTTATGATCTTATGGTTGACAAGACTGTTGTCATTTAATCTTTTGTAAAAGCTTTGCACAGCACCAATAGATAAACAGTGTACTATTATTTGCTGCTAAAGGCCAATAAGACATAAAAAAATTTACAAATATTATACATCTATACATTACAGTGCTGCTGCAGAACGGATTCTTGAAGTTTGTTGGTCTGTTAACAGGCCATTGGAGAAATGCCAGCTTTTCCAAGAACTAGAGTACAGCTGTACATTCCTTGGCCCCGTGACACCACAAACATTATTATATGGAGAGATTCATGAAATTCCAGATTATGTTGGAGGCAAGGAAAAACGATAGGTATAAAACACAGCACAGGTTTTATAGTGTTCAGATTTTATTACAATAAAGTTAAAAATGTAAAGAGTAAACAACAGCTTTTAGTTTCCTTTTACAACAAAGGTTTGAAACACTGTGTATTTCAAGTCAGACATCATGTTTTAGTGTGAGTCTTTAAAAGCATCACATTCTTCTCTTGTTTTCATACAGTACAAAGCAAACAAATATATAAATAGAATTCTCTGTCTTTGCAGTCAAAAAACACGAAAAGCACAAAAGTATAGTGCTAAGGAAAATGAAGATTTTGTAAGGTTAAGGTACCATATAAAATATGATATTCATCCAAAAGATCAGCACAGTTCTATTTTGCATTAAATCGTATCTTTGTGTAGAACACACAAGCCCAGGAAAAATAAAAAACACGTGTGGTAGGACCTCATCTTTCCTTTAAAATAGCAACAAATCACTGGTAGACTCCAAACACCACAAGGTTGGATTTAATGATGGAGGAGTGCCTTATGTAGTCTCTTATGTAGTTCCCACTAGTAGAGATTTTTGCTCTGGGGGTTTGATCCCACCACGGACAAAGTTCAAAACAGCCTCTTCAATTCCAAAGAGATGATCATCCTCTGCCTCTGGACAGTAAATCCTCATAAACTCTGCCAGGCGGACCAGGTATTCAATATTGTGGCCAGTTTTGCCGCTGCAGATGGCAATCTGGGCGGCAATCTCCTGGTTGGAAGCTGGGCCGAGGTAGATGGGGTTATCAGAAGTAGCGATGTACACGAGGGCGGGGAGGCTACCCTGCCCTTTTTCCCTGGGGATGAACTCTACCATTTCTGTTACATAACCCCCCAACTTCACCTCCCTGATGTTCAGGTACTGAAGGGACTCCTCTATCTGGGAGTCAGTCACCTCGTACGCTACTCCCCATGTGCAGGCCTGTATGGAACACATGTGCAGTCGAGTTACTTAATAAACTTGCTGGAAAAAAAATGAAGCAGTGAAGCAATCGTACATACGCCTCAGGAAACTTGAGAAGCTAAATGCATGTATTTTAGCGTGACCCCCACTGACTACAGCTTTAAATGTTATGATCTCTGACTTCTTAGATTTAATCCCTGTGCAGTAGTAAGAAGGCTGATATTAATATTATGATAAAACCTGTTCAGGAAAGGTTAGGATTATAGGTTTGCTCAGTTTTAAGCCTTACATTACTGTATATCATGAGTCAGTTAGAGATAAACATTATACATAAAGTAGGTCATGTATTCATTGTGAAATATCGTTAGCCTCATAACTTAATTGCCTGAGTCATATTTTTGGTCAAATTGAGATAACTTGACTCTCCTAACACTGATGCTTTACATCATTGGCTAAGTCCTGAAAAAAAATAGAACATTCAATTATACTATGAGGCTAATGAATAATGTAAATGATCAGTTTGGAAGTCTGGTTACACAAGTTCTCCTTCCAGATTTATCATGAAAGAGGGAAATATAGTTACTCCGTCTATGCAGTAGTAGTGGTTGTACAGTAAATAAAGAGATCCACAGCTGAAGGTTATATAGTAGCCAAGGTGCCTTCAAGGCAAGAACACACTTACCTCCTGATCCTCCACCAGTGTGGCCACTCTGCCAGGCTGTAGAGGACAAAAGGAAAGGACAGTAATTATTATGTTAGAAATTCAATACATAGATGGACAATACAGAGTTTATACATAATCTACTGTAATTATTTTAGATTGATAATATGTTTATTGAACTATCAGATGAGGTTAATAAATAAAGAAAAGAAGATCTAATAATGATCTAATAAAGTAATAATGAGTAAAGCTCTAGTCCCACCTTTTGCTTGTCTCCTCGATGGAAGTCATCTCCATGCCAGAAACGCCTCTTGTACCCTTTAATGTAACCGATTTTGCTTCTTCTGTAAGCAAAATCAGGTTTCCACACTAAGGAGCCGTATCCAAATATCCACAAGCTACTTTTTTCCTTAATAATATCCTGAGGTTTCATTGTAAACACTTGTCTTTTGAAAAAAAAATTGAGAAAGAGAAAGACAAAGACCACTTCTGTCAACAAGTAGCTTCTCTTCGGTATCCGAGTCTTTTCTCCGTATGGCACATTTCACCGAGACTATTATATAGTCCTAAAAGGTCTCGCATCATAGAAAATGTTATCAAAAAGATTATTTCAAAGTGTCAATACTGTCCTTCTACGTTCTGTTCCCTGATGTACAAACACGTGTATTTGTTGTTCAGAGCACGTCAGAGCAAGAGGGTCTCGTCCAATCATATCGCAGAGTGGGCGGGCTCAGACGGTGGAAGAGCCAATCAGAATTTCTATAACTGGCCTAAAATAACCAGACCAACGAAGCCATGAAAACAACACTTCCCCAGACAGGATGGCTACAGTTACAAGGAAAATGAAAGGATCTTGTAGAGGGTCAAGCTTTAAATGGCACATATTTCCTATTTTGTCATGTATGACCTTGTTTTTTTTGCTTGTTTGTTTATTTTTCCTTTTCTTTTCAGGTATAATCCTCAACTCTTCATTTTTCTGTATTTGATTTTTTTTTACTAGCTTTGTACAGTCTAATGTTGGAACCTGGTTAAACAGATTCCTGAATTATTACACCCATTTTATCTGTGGTAGGGGGCACCTACTGTATACTTCAGAATCACTGAGGTAATCACATTACCTATAAATAGAACTATTTAGCTGCTGTACCTGTTATATCTGTGCTCTACTAAGCTCATTAAGTGTCCTAGTTCAGCTTAGTGTGAAGCATCCTATTGTGTCCATACAGGCTGAACTTGAGTGATTGTTTTAGATTACTGTTCCTCCGTCTCCTTTACTTGCTGATATGTAAAAAGTGAGATGCAACTTTCCTGTAACTCTACACAAAGCGTACTGCCCTCAAGTGGTGGTAAATGACATTGCTCTGTTTTCAAATGATTGAAATGTAAAAGCTGAATAAGAGACAAAGACATTTTATTAGTTTCACTGTTCCACTGTTTTGCACATTTTCTCAGTGAAACAGCCTTTGCCAATGCCCAGTTTTTTTAGGTCTTGCTATCCCCCCCCCCTTCTGCTCGAGACAATTCATGTAGATTAGATCAGATTAGATCATTTCTATGCCTTCTTCCAACAAGCCTGTAATATGTATCCAGAGCTGAAAAAGTACTTAAAAGGTTCATGCACAGGAGTAGTAATTAGAAAGACCACAAGGTTTCTTTATTTTCACATACAGATTTTTAAAATATATTTCTTTTTGCTTATGTAATCCCTCACATTACTGCCAATTACATTACTGTCCACTGAATGATTGCTAGCACATTGATTTCACATCACACTGATGCAGATGTCAAGGATATAGACATGGAGGCATTAAAAAGGCTACCAATCCGGATATTCCTGCAATTATAGACAATGAAGCCACATCCACACCAGCTGACACACTTAAAGATTCTAGATGATCCCAACATTTAGACAAATTAGGAGCTCTATTTGACAACATACGAAGACCAACAAACAAACAGTGTACCAGATATGTATTCATTGTTTTTTTTTATCACAAAAAAATAATAAAATAAAACACCAACACTTTAAAAATAAATTCACCTTTTTGGGGCATCAACTTAAAAACAGATGTACAAGTCATACTTCTAATCTCACCATATAAATATACAGTATATACAAAATAATCTTATAAAACATAGAGAAAGATCAGTGCTTCATATTCTTAAATTACAAATGAATTACTAATCTTACAAAACAAAACATTATTGGTTCAGTAATTTCCATTGAAGGCGTCCTTGGTACGATAGTCACTTCATGTGTATCTTTATTTAAGGGTGATCTTGCATAAGGTAAAACAAGGCCTTATTATGAGTTTCCCTGCATGGTGCAATAGCATATTGCATGTATTGATCTTTTAAATTACCTCCATTTCGATGTGCAAAGGAACCAGGATAAGGCTGGGCACAATGTTTTTCTTTATACATACATAAGGCTTTGTGATCTACGCTGCATACATTCTTTATAAAAAGGGATTCAATTTACAAAAATGATAACCTTAAGTAGCCTTCAAAATGAACCGTTTACAGTAGTTTCTGTCTCTTGTGTGATTTAGCACAATGCTAATTTTTGCTTGCATAGAGCATTGCAGGCTACAAAAAACTGAAAAGGCTGGCTCCTTCCACAGGCTTGTTGGCAGTAAGTTGATTTGTTGATTGCTGATTACTGCAGTTAAGTGGAGAGGGGGGGTCCATCAAAATAATAATCTTCCAGTCAACATGCAGGCATAAACATCTTGGCCCGTTGCCCTTGGATGAACTTGGACGGAGCCAAAAAAGATTTGAAAGGAAAACATCCAAGGCGCATCCAGAAGTCCGATTTGCTCATTATTTCCCAAAGTCTCTTTAGTCCTTACATTCTCACAAAGATTAGTAGCTTGAGTTCTATTGCATTCAAAGAGCACATGGCTCCATCCAGTTATCAAGTTTTCAAGAGCAGCAACTTACATTTAAATAAATCCAAGTCTCTCTACATTTGTAAACAGTCCACAAGAAATCCAATGCTGACAATGAACAATGTCTTCCATTTATTATACCTGAGAAGGAAGAAAGCATATGTCAGTGACTGGTCTGCAATCGACATAATATCTGACATGTGTCAATATCAAGTACATTATTAAATATGCAGGTCATGCTCCTACAAAAAAAAAAAATCATTAAAAAAAACTCACCTCTGTTGCAATGATGCATTCATTTTTCTCTTCTGCTATAACGAAGACAGACTGGTACATTGAATCTCTGGAAGAGCATATTGTTGATATTCTACACTCGGGCCTTTCACTGTGAAAAGAAGATACACAGATACATATTGAGGACAAAATGATACTTGCCCCCCACTCTTCTTAATCCTTAATGACATCCACTACAACACAACACTGTGAATGAACACATACAGCTCAGTTTAACTCTGTCATCAGCCCTTACCTGTACATTCTACTGAAATGATGTTTGTCTTCTATTGTCTTTTCACAGTTTTCATCTTTGTCCAGAATGGACAGTTCATCCTTGTACCCCATGGAGGTTTTAAAGTCCAGGTGGTAATGGTTGATTTGTTTGTGATTAGACTTTTCCCTGGGACAGTCCACCTCCAAATCTATCTTTTTATTGGTGTTCTTAAGCTCTAGGGTTGAGATAAGGTTCTCTTTCTGGAGATCAACCTTAGAAAGGTTGTTCATTGTCTCTGAGTCCCGCTCCTTGTTTCTCTGCTTCTTAACATGACGTATTATGACTATGAGCATGCAGAAAATCACAAAAACAGCCACCAGGCCTATTCCCATGCCGATGGCTGCCAAGCTTAGCTTGTCACTGGACTCCCAGTGTTTGCCGGGGCTGGGTGTCCTGGCTGTTGGGTCCATAGTCTGGCACTGAGGGCCACTGTAAGGGGTTGGACAGATGCAGGTAAGCTGGCCTTTGGCTCCTGTGGTGCAGGTCCCTCCATTCAGGCAGGGCTGAGAGGCACAGCTGTCTATAAGCTTGTCACAGTGGTGGCCTGTGTATCCCGGAGGGCAGGTGCATGTGTAGTCATTGATGCGGTCTATGCAGGTAGAGCCATTTGCACAAGGATTGCTGGCACACTCGTTGATGTTGATCTCACAGCGAAGTCCTGTGAAGCCTGACCGACAGCTACAAACATGGAGGTTATCGCGGATCACACAATGGCCACCTAGGCAAAATAAAACAACATGAAATAAGCTTTATTACACACCTTCCTTATTGTATATTTGCACAACAATACTGGACTGAGATATATATATATATATATATATATATATATACTTTTTTTTTTTTTACTTATTACCATTCGTGCATTGTAGTGAGGTGCATTTGTCCATTTTCCTCTCACAGTTGAGTCCAGTGTAGCCCGGTGGACACTCACATATGTAACTGTGCCCATTATTTGTCTCTTTGCACTTGCCACCATGGAAGCAGGGTGTATCTGCACAGGGAAAAATCCAGTGTTCGCAGTGTGTCCCTTCAAACCCTTGTGGGCAAACACACCTATAGCTGTTCTCAAACTCCTGCAAGCAGAGAGATACAAAGTTTATCAAGATGTCTGTCAGATATTTTTTTTATCGTATCCTGTTCATGACTGCCCTAACGAACTCAATTATCCTTAGTATGAATTCTATTTACAGGACTCAGTCTGTGAACTGGGTCATCTACTGACTTGACAATCGATAGCATCCTCCTGGACTAGCAGATAGACCGAAGCAAAAACAAAAACAGGAAAGCCTGTGTTGTGGGAAAGGAGAGAGAGAGACTTCCGGACTCACCAGGCAGTGGCCTCCGTTGCGACAGGGTTGGCTGTCACACTCCCTGACCTCGGAGTCACAGTTAACCCCGGTGAAACCTGGCAGACAGGTGCAGGTGTAACTGCCCTGGCCTGTGTTCATGCATGTGGCCCCATTGGCGCAGGGTTTGTGATGGGTGCAGTAATTCAGATCTGTAAACAAATGGGTGGAAACATTATTGGTGGAAAAAGGTACAACATTTAGGCCACGCTCTCTTATTTACAGTACTAACATTTCATTTAGTTTGATTGTTTTGCTTTTTTCCTACAGTGCTGAGGAAGACAATGAACTACCTTGGTCACAAAAGATGCCTCCCCAGCCTTCTTTGCAGGTGCACTGCCACGGCTCTTTACATGTACCATGTTTACAGGACGGATGGAGTTTACACACATCACAAAAAAGGCCCTGCCAGCCCTCTCTGCATCTGTCCACACACAAAAGACAATTATTATTTAACACACAAAAAAAACCTCTTATCTTCAGTCATGACAACTAATGCACTTATGAAATAAAAATAAACCCAATGAAACAATGAAATTGTCAATTTCATAGCTAAATATTTTTATTTATGAGTAAATATAACACTCACTTGCACTCTCCAGGAGCTGTACAGTTTCCATTTCTTTCATTACATCCTTCCAGACAGATTGCTGTATTGAAAGAAAGACACAAGAAACACATTATTTAACTTTACAAATTCTGATTTGACAAGTTATTAACAAGCACTTTATTCATTCTCATTGCCCTTAAATTTTATCTTCTCGCGATAAGACCTGTTACCTGACCTTTAATAGGAAAACATACTTTTCTCTGCAGGGTAGGCTATGTGACATCGATTTTGAATGGTTTCTAGTGTTAAACGGCTGGTTAGTGTGGAGCAGATGCTTGTTCCCGAAAAGCAGGACAGCTGCCCCATTGTTATCGGTGGGCAGTTCGAGCCCCGTTTGCAGCTGCTGCCCTACACCCGCTCAACAATAGAGCCCGCAATTTAGTGGCGCGTGGCGGGCGATAATGCCGCGATTAACCCCGGCGCGTGCTGCTGGGCGACCACCACCCTGGATTAAACCGCACGCGCCCGGAGGGAAAGTGCACCTAGTGTGGTCAAATTTCACCATAATAGCTCTGGTATCCGATTATATTTGTCTGTAAGGCGCCTTACATCGGAACACACGGACAAATACACACCTGTCCTCCCCTAACAGGTAATTTAGGAATAAGGAAACGCCTCTGAAGTGACTACAAATTTTATAATAATTTTGTACTGCACTATTGGATTTCATACTCGCACTTTCTACTGTTTACTGTTTGGTCTCACGCTATTTGTCCAATTTTGCGAAAATATTCTACATTTTTTTATACATGTATTTATTTTATTACACAAGAGAGTTAAGGTTAAATTATTCGTTTGTGTGCACAAACTTGGTCAATAAAGCTGATTCTAATTATTTTCATCCTATTTCTATCTTGAAAACCAAACGGAAACGCAAGCTAAAAATAAACGTCACTTCCTGCTGAACTTTTTCTATTACAAACAAACAAAAAGTGTCCATATGGTGTCTTTACTCTTGCTTACGTTCTTGGCAGTATTCTCCCTTCCATCCTGGTAGACAGGCTATTTGCCCGTCAGGCTTGCAGGTGTAGTGGCCAAAATGGTCGTCTCTCGGAGAGCATTTTTTGGAACAAGTGTCCCCGTAGTAATTTTCATTGCAGATGAACCGGTATGAGTACCTTAGCTCCGTCTGCGTTCCGTTCTGCACCTCCTGGGACCACTCAGGCCCTATTCCCAACTGTCTTTGGATGGTAAAAGAACTTATCAAGAATTCAGGGTTGGTGGTATCTGTAAAAAAATAAAAAAATAAATTAAAATAAAAAAAATGAATGCTTAGATATGTTTATTTCTTGCACACCATGTCAACAATTAACTCCCCAATAAAGATTTTGGTAAGAGATGTAATTTCCTATCCACTTCACATGTCACCATTGTTCCCCTGTTATGAGGAACCTAACAAAAAAAGGTGTAAAATTCAGGAAAAGGCTGTCATGGGAGTTTTGGCAAGGTTTCACATTCTCACTTAAGCTCCTGCACTTTCCCATGGAGGCCAAGAATAAATCAAAGGAAGTGCAATTGTGCTGGAGAGATTTGATAGTAAAGGATTTGTCGTGTGACTCAGGCATCTTAACAAACACGGATCCATGACGTTGAGAATATCAGATGCGTTTGCCAGCACGTAAGACGTTTAGTGAGGGCTTTTATTGATAAGTTACGTGATAAGTGATCTGTGAACAACACAGCATGGCTCCCTCTAGTGGTAGAACCATGCACATGTCCTCACCTCCAGGCGGATCCGCTGCAGGAGAATACCAAGCTTCAATAACTAAAGAGAAAGCACCCTGTGGGGACAAATAAGGAAACAGTCGTCACGCAAAACCGAAATGAGTTTATAATACATAAACACACTTGGTAGGAATTGTACATGACTTCACAAGCAGGTTCAATATTATTCACTAGATGCTGAAGAAAATGAAACATATGAGAACCACTGTATTCATAGTTTTACCATTATTTATAAAGCATATAGACACGAGAAATCACTTAAACATCTTATTAATAGGATACATTTGTGACTTAAATAATCAGATTTCATAATAAAACATGTTTAGTAGTTTTTTAAATAGACCAAATTTATTTTAGACACAGAGTAGGTGGTTTCGCGCAATGTGATGCAAGTTTTGAAGGTGCTTTGGTGAAAATAAAACGAATAGCAAAAACCAAAAAGCTGCTTTCCGCGCCGCGTGGACAGGTGCTCTTACCGGCCACGTGAAGTTGAGCGGCAGACGCAGCCTGGCGTCCTGCGGGATGCTGAAGGAGTCGGTACCCAGAACAGGTGTGGTGGCCCTGCCATATCTGCAGGCTCCAGGAGACACCACCGTCTGGAAGTTCTTCAAACACACCATGAAAAAAGTGCTGCAGCCCGTCCTGCTGCAACTAAGTCCATTTGCCAGCAAACCTTTAGAATTCTGAAAGTGATGGAGATCTATCTCGAACACACCTGTTCCCAGAACCTGAAAAAGCACAAAGAGTGAGCATGAAGAAGCAATGAATCGGTTTATAACTGTAATCTGTGCAGAAAAATATGACAAAAATTACCTGAGTAAATAATGTTATAACTATTGCGAGGAAAGAGGTGAACCAAACGGCCATCCTTTAGAGTTTAATGTGCGTATCCTTAGAAAATCTATTTGTCCTCCCAAAAAAACGCTCCTATTCCAAGTAGAGATTACAAACACGGAGTGAAGAAAAAAAAAGTGTAAATAAATATAATCCTTCTTCCAAAGCCTGTAGGACAAGATCCAGCTCTACAATCCGTATCCAGAAGAAGTTGAAAAAGACCGAGTTATCCAGTGCAAAAGGTTAGGCAAATATCAGTAACGTCAATATCCACAAGTGAGTCATTCTGCGGTCTTTATGTTGTCCATCCATCGTGCCGGTCTGATGCTGGAGTTTGCTGTGCTGATGCGTGACTTGTTTTGCCAACAGTGATGCGAACGTGTGACAGAGCATCAGCGCATAGTGACTCCCAGTGTGGATGTTTGACGTCCCTCCCAGTTTATATACGGGAGTGTAGTGTCATTACTGACACTGTCAGTCAATAAACACCGCCCACTCTCCTTCTCTCACCCACGCTCTCTGCGCTTGGGACGTACTAAACATTTATTTTAATTTTGGGGAACGTAGAAAACGGTCATTTCTGTCTCTTAGCCCTAACTTTTAAAAAGAAAATATTCAGTTTTTTACATGCAGATTAAGAACCACTGAGGATGCAACGACTGTTCACACAAATTTTTCTAAAAATTCTGAGTAAAAATAAGAAGTCAGTAACTTCAGTAATTACAGCTGATGACTAACACTGAGGATAATCTCCGTAAAAATCCAAACAGTATTTTCCTTCTGGTCCTCAGATTGCGCCGTGTGTTTTATACTGCTGACCCAACATCCTTTTCTCTTGTTTATGTTTATTTTAGATAAAATAAGTGCAGAGACAAATACTAAAACAGCTGTATGATAATGCATTCACAGTGGAAACACACAGCCATAAATCAGGAGAGTTTTCCAGTTTTCTAAAAATGTGGTCTGTAGGAATAAGACTTAAGACTTGTACAAAGTCCTGAAATGAATATTAAAGCAGTAATGTTTGGGCAACATTTACAGACGTTTTGAACAGTTTCCTAGTGCCAGTAATTGTTGCTTGGTTTTAAAATGAAAAGAGTAATTTTGTAGATTTGAAATTAAAGGATAAAGGCTACACACACACACACACACACACACACACATGGGTCATAATGTTACGACAATGGGAAAAGAGGATGTGCGAGACTATTTTTCACTTAACTTATTGCTTATTATGCTTAATATAAAATATGATAACAAAGCACCCAACTGTGCAGGCACTTTATTTTACATTATAGCTCATAATGCCTTCAATTCAAATCACATTTGTTCAAATTAAATGGCGATTGTATTACTCATACAGTGCAACAATGTTTGTTGAACTAACATACACTAGAGCCAGTTAAAAAAAACCTCTCTTTCAAGTGCATGTAATTGTTCCAAGAGGGAAAAGAAAAGTGAACCCCTAAAGGTTGCTGAGCAAATAAATTCATATACCATATACATTTTATCACATGTAAACCCATGCTGGGCACAGCCATTGTTACCTTTATCACCCCTGCAGCAGGCTAACTTGTCTGGGAGGATTTACAGTGGCAGAGTGAGGGAACAGGATTTAGGCACAGTTCCCTGGCTATGAAGGTATCTGGCTAAACAGCTCTCCTGCCGAGATGACTTCATTTTCTAACCCCCCACCTTTGACTTATAGGTTTGAGGTTCCACTTTAACGCAGAGACAATGGACTATTGAGTCTAGAGCAGTGTGAGTAAGAGGCCCAGACATCTCACACCTCTACTGTATTGAAGCTTTGTCGTTCCCACCATTGACTGAATCACACAGATCCCGTGGAGGATCACGCTATCAAGCTCTGCACAGCCATTTAATACATGTTCTGTGTCATATAGAAAATAATCTTCACTTATCTATCGTTGCATCATCTCACTACTTTATGGCAGGCAAAGACTCTGGGGCATCATCAATCTCTTGCAGCAAAAAGTGCATTGACAGTAGAATTGCTCTTGCCTTCCCTTCATACACATCAAAATATCCATACACTTTAATATTTGATGGAGTATGGTTAAGGTTTCCCAAATGTAGCTCAGGTTTCAAGGCCTTTTAAAGCTTTTGAGAGTGACTAAACAAGCATTGATGCTCAGACTGGAACTCCGAATACAGCATGACGGAAAACATTGGCTTGGATCCGATATAGAGAAGTGCTGGTTTTGGTGATGTCCTTACCAGGATGTCTTAATATTTACATATTTATCCGATTTTATTAATGTTTTTATTTTATTATTGTGTATATAAATATAGACAGAAAGGCTGGATGAATTAATGGAACATTTTTTCTCTTCAGCTGCATGGGTTATTTACTCCTGGCCAATGCAAACAATACTCTAACAGGCTCTTTTATGCTGTGTTGCTCTTAAATAAACACAGCCTTGGAAATCAGTGACCCTCCACAGTTCCATCTGCTGCCTTGTATAAGATATCATTTTTCTCTGTGACAGTGTTTTATAAAGCTGACGTCTGATTGTTCTATGGCTTTTCAGTTGGCATCCAAGTCCCAGAAATAACATTTTGATTGGGATATGACGAGGTATGAAAGTGGCTTTGGAGTCGGACTCAGTATGCAAAGCCATCTGATGCAATTGTTTGGTTCTCTGGCCGATGAATGTTTCTTCCCAGGAATTTTTGCCTTCTCAAAATGAGCAATAAGAAATCATTTTTAACATGATGTTTGAATTATCATTACAGAAAATGCTAATAATTTAGTCTAATAAGGCATAAATTCTGTTGTGAATGTCCTCAGTCTGGGGGTTTGTTATATTTGCAAAGTAAACCACTGACTCAGAGCACATTCACTCATAAAGTAGGCCAACAGTCACACCAACATACTGTTAATACTTCTTTATTTCCAAAACATATGAGGATTATGGTGTCCCTCATGATTATAGCGAAGATCAAACGTCTTGTTAAATTAAACTGTCCCCAACCAAATACCAGTATGTATTTACTGTTGATTTACACTGGATAAAAGTGACTAAAACAGTTACCCTTATGTCACAAGTTAAAAAGTCAGCTGGTTCTTTTCTTTTTTTTTCTCCCTCCCTGTGCGATGATTGCCGAGTTTCCTTCTTCTTACCTCCAGTGTTGTTGGATTGTATGGATGGCTTGGTGTGGGCCTGTTCTGGCCACTGTTCCAATAGTATTAACAATCTGGGCAAGTGCAATAGGAAATTAGCTACAGTGCTAACAGATGGCCCCTTTTAGTTTAGAAATCTGCCCTGTTTAATGCTCTGCAGTTTAACACTTCTTTACAGCGCATTTGATCTCTATGCCCCAATCTGTCCAGTCAGTCAATGGGGCTTTTGATGTGCGCTGCCAATGGATCTGAGGCATCTAAGCATGTCGCTCTCCGAGGAGAAATCACCTGCTGCCACATTTAGAAAAGCAAAGGGTGTTTTTCTTCTTCTTTCAGAGCACCATGCTGTCTTGTTATAATTGCACAGCCTTTAGATGCTGCACTTATACATTTACTGAAATAAATCACTTTTCGGACTTTCATACTTCAACATCTGAAAGTCTTTAAATGTACGTTAACATGATTATTGTAGTTATCATGTACGTTTCACACCTTTAGCTAATCACGTAGAGCCCCTGACATTATGGTTGCCTGTCTAATAAGTGCCCTGGGCTGTTTTGGAACTTTCCAGCCACCCACTCGCCATACTGTTGACAAAACACTGTCATGTCAGCACTCGTGTGCCCGTATGATGCAACCAACAACACTGGCCACTGAGACCAGTTCGGTGAAGCATGTAGATGTCACCACACCTGAGTAAAGACGAAGTGAGGTTATTGAAAAGACAGTAGTGTCGTGAAATGTGTAATTTAGAGCTTCACAACATACTTTTTATGAAGCTTATGATTAGAATGACTTAGAATCATCTGGTATGGGTGTGTGACATTTGTCTGTGTGCCAGTCTGCCATCAAAAAGCAGCAAGGGACCGTCATTCCCCCAGGCAGCAGGGACAACAACCCCTTCAACACCCATTATTGATCCTGAGCAGCTCCACCTTTGACACATGGAATGTCAGCAGGGACTAGAGGCATCGCAACATCTGTTACTCTAGCCAAGAACTGTCACGTCCTCCTCCATTTTAGCCCATACTGTTCTCTTCGCTATTATACCCTCGATTCTACTGTTTTTGTTGATAGGTCTTTACTTTTACTGCTGTTGAAGATTCTAGTAAATACATACAGTACATAAAGGACTTTCTCAGGCACAGCATGTGAAACCAGACATGTTTTTGCGCCCAAGCTGTTCTTGAATGACCACCAGTGCAAGGCTAATTGTGTGTTTGGAAGACGCTACTATAGCCCTGAGGAAATCCTCCCTCGCCAGAGTCAAAGCATGATTTCTTTACACGAGACAAAACCCCACAGCAGGAAAAGGAAAGAGATAATGGACGAGAGGGAAGAGCATGCTGGTGTGAAGACGGCTGTTAAAAGCCTTCCAGTCAGCCTATGAGACGGATCATTCAGAGACTATGAATCCTCAGGAATTGCTGTCCTGCGGCGCACTCACAAATGTACCTGTTAGGTGAGAGCAGGTGCATTCCCTTCATGTGGCGCAAAGTGGATTTCTGTCTGTCCTCAAGTTGTTTTGGCAGCGCAGATACATTACGTGTAGAGATTTTAAAAAGCTCTTACAAGGACTTATTTTCATTATTTTTAACATAATTTAACATGGGAAAGTAATGGACAATAGTAGTTATAAGGATTTTGGCCTCAAGGTCAACAAAAGCAAAATTCATTATAATCACTCGACACCATCGGCGTGATTAGTGTCTCCTAATTTCACCTTGGCATGCCATTCTGTTACATCCAGTGATTTTGTCTGATAAGGGGCTGTGATTCTGGTTTAATTATCCAGAGTCTTAATGATCTCTTATCTGCTGTTCTTCCTCCACTTCCTGACCAGGGACACATGACCTCTAGATACAACACACACTATTACTGTTTATTTATGGACGGACCTAGAAGTATTTTTGGACGGTTTGTTGTTTGTTCCTTTGACGATCTGAAATATTTTGTCCTTTTTCCGTAGTTTCCTACCTTTGCTTCCGATTTTGCCAACAGGGATTTGTGTAATTTGTCCTTCTGTGGGAGTCTGTATAAAGATTATACTTGAGTGTGCCACGTCCTTCTGTGAAAGTGAGGGTTTGTAATAGTGTGAGGATTCTCAGAAATGTTATTTTGTCTTATGAGGCCTTTTCTCTGCTTTGCGGCCCCCGATCAGAGAAAGAATACCGAAGAATGCCTTTTGTTTGTTCTGTAAAGGGGCTAAAGGGCACTTCTGTTCCAACCCTAACCTGACTTTTTCTTTACCTGTGTATGTTTACCTAATTTACTGTACTGGTAGGGTTTTAACTCTGGCCTTTTGTTTGTTCTGTATTTAATTAGATAAACTGTAGATGACCTTCTAACTGGTCACTATGTACATACACACGATTTCATTTTTATTTTGCGGGACAAACAGCAGATGCAAAGCCTTTTGTGTGAACCGGTTGTTATCCATGTCAGCTTAAGCTCTGACCATGATATTAACAGCAGTGAACTGCACAGATGGAAGATGTATATGTTTCCATGGACAGTTTGTGTTCCTGTGGCTAGCGAGTTAGCGGGCTTCATGCCATGTTTGACATCATTTCGGCCTCCTTCTGTGCTTACCCAGTCCTGCAGTCAGACAGCAGAGCCGACCGGGTGCCATTTGATTAATTCTCTCAGTGGGTGCTGCCTGTTTGTCTTGTGAAGCCTCATTGAGGTTGAATCTTCACTGATGAGACTGTGTACAAGAGCGTCATGTTTTGTAGTGATGGATATTTTCTCACAGGGTCTAGCCCGCAGACAGAACCACTGATGCATTCCACCTAATTTCTGAAGTCAACCCTGCAGCCCAGGAGGAGCTCCATAGCTGCCAGGCCTAATAGCTGTGGAGTGTTGTTCCAACTTGACCCTGTGAGTCCCAAGTTGCCCCAATTCTTATTCCTCTTACTTGGCTCTCATAGGCAATTTTCATGTCTATGTCCAATACTTGACATCTCTCAAGAACTCTGCGCTCTCAATTGTGGACTCATACATACCAAACTCATAATATTCCACAATTTCAACAAAGTAATGTATTTCTTCCATATGTGGGAAAAAAAGTGGAAATGAATGCTTAATAGGAGTGATTCCTCATTGCTGTACAGTGGCATGGTGACTTCACACATATGGATTTTGGATATTTTCTTTCATAACTGGGGATTTAGACAAATAATTCATTGTACCCATGCAAATTAATCTTTTTCTTCAGGGTTTCTGTTCTCATACACTCCATGATTTATTAGTCAGAGTGATAAATGGCGCTGATAGTAGAAGTGCAGAGCTAGTACATAAGCAGCAGTGATTTGTTTATCTTGCAGCTGTTGGACCTGAGCAATAGCAGCAGTGCTGTGATGCCAACTATATTACATAGATTTGCATATGTTTTTTTAATATATCAAAAATATACACATACTGTAGATATAAAACCCCAAGGGTCATCAATTGTTATGCATTAAGAAAGACAGTTTATTCCCCTTAACTGTTTGGGAAAGTATATAACAATTTTATGATAGACAATCAACAGTGGGCTTACTATTGTTTATTGAATTTAATTACGTTTTTATTTCTATATTTAATAATTTTTACTGTTGCTAAGAGGCTCTCCAGCTCAACAGCATATTGTGAAAAGAAGACACTAATGAGCCTTTAGAAAGAGTTAATGGTGCAAGAATTTTTCTCTCTTGTCATAATGGTCCAAAAGAGACGTCTTAAATCTCTGATTCTACAAGGGAACTCCAAAAATGCATACCACAGTCTGCTAATTCAACCCGACTCCATATAAAAATTTGAGATGCCACTTTTTTTTTTTTTTCTGGGGTTGTGCTCCAAAATTCAGTGCCAACATTGTTCTTAGCCCATGCCCGACCCGTCCACCAGGTTACATGAAAATTGATGCTATACCAAACAGAACGGGTAGAAAAATCATTGAACCCACGCTCCTGTCATACCTTTTCTTCAATAATCGGTACATAACGTTTTTGGATACTAATTACGTACCTAACCTAACTCCAATGTGTTAAATTAAATGAATGTATAACATCAAATGCATTACAAACTGTACACTGAAGCTGATAAGGCTCTGAGAGAGCAGCAGAGTGTACCCTCTCACGGTAATTACAAACACGGTGCTATGAGAAGCTTATGTAACCCCGGAGGAGCATTCAGCTGACCTGTCACACAATACTACACAGTGTGTGGTCAGACGCAAGCTTTACACTACATAACATGGACAGGTCAGTGTGATGTCTGTCACTGATTGAAGACAACCTTTTTAACAATATACGCCAGCAGCAAAAATGGTTTCAATTATTAGGTAAGATTTGAAAAACTGCTATTTAGCAGCATTTAATTTACTGCTATAAATTAAATGCTGCTATTTGCATAATTCAACTTGTTGCCTATTAAGATATTAAGTAATAACAGAGCTCTATTTTCAGGGTTTGTAGTAAAAGTATATAGCACCAAATACCACCATTTGCTCTTTGCATCATTTAATTTTTCACCAAACCTGAGATGGCTCTTTACTCTCTGTGATTGGCTGTTGTGGTAATGACAAGTGTCCATTGGTCACTTTGTGTCACCCGCTCTGCTAGCAGCCGTTACCCTCCGCCCTCCACCTCCCGCCCTCTCACCCTCACCCCATCCTCAGCCTTACCCTGAGCCTGGGAGCGGAATTCTGGGAACATTTTTCCATGTGAAATGCCGAGGTCCAGTCGAAGGGTGTGACGCCAGTGCATTGTTCCAGCGGCAAAAAAAGGAACCGCTTGTGATGAGGCCAATTCCTGTTGGTCCCAAAAAAACAGGCACTTTCTCACACCGACTTCCTTCCTCATTGGACAGCACAAAACAATCCCAGACCGACCAGCAAAGTGAAAAAGAAAGAAACAGAAGGGAAAATGACAGTGAGGTACAGATGGAGAAGGTAATAAAGAGAGGTGATTGTAGGTTTGAAGAGATTTGTGCAGGTTGTGTGTCTAAAGTAAAAACAGACTGTGGCTGCAATCAGTAGTGAAACCTATGAAATGAATGCCAATTTTATAGATTTATCTGCAGACACAGACCCCTGCAAAGCATGTTTACCATTATGCAGTGTATTCTACCCTTGTGACAAACCACAAGATGGTCTTATCTTTACTGCCTCTGTGATTGTCATCGCTATAGTGATTCTGATGTTTTATAGTCCCATTACGTTTGCTTTTGGCTCCAGTTGGAAGAAAACAGGTAGTGATTATGGCTTGATCTTAACCCTTGCTATCATGCTATGAATTATACTTTTAGGAAAACTCTCTGTGACACATTGAGAAAACAGAAAAAGAACGAGGGAAGCGAATGAGAGGGGCAGCGAGGCTCAACTGATTGAGAGAGCAGGACTCAGGAAGCACCTGCCTGCGCGAAGGGCTGAGCATTTATCTGACCCTGCTCACATCAGGTGGTTTCCTTGTTTACGTTATCTCCCTCCAGCTCCCTCTGGCCCGGCCCTTATTGGCTGCCCTGGACCACTCCTTTTTCCAACACGTTCATTGATCTTAAGTGGACTTACCACTTCCCCATCTCTCCTTTCCCACCATATTCGCCTGCATGGATGAGAGACCCACCCTCCGCCGGCGTTGACAAATACAAGGGTCGCTTTAATAAGCTCCAAACTGAAAGCTCTACCCCGACCTTTGACCTCTGTCTTTACACCGCACACAGATGCCTTGAAAACTGCCTTCCGTTTCCCTCTTTTGCTTATACTTGAGCTCATTGGAAGCAAGTATGCTCATCAATTAGCCTGACTGATAGCCCTGATCCTGCTGTCCTCCATGTCACCGATATTGCTTAACCCTAACCCAGCTTGCAAGATTTAAACAGTCACCTACATGGAGGTCAGCGCTTTCAATGTTTTCATGAACTGGTTACTGGCAGTTCATCATTGGAGGAATTCTATTAGGACAGTTCTTTTCCCATTACAATACAAAAGCAGCAGTAATTTTAGTAGAAAGGTTATTGAGCTGTATGACTGCTGAATGTTTCCTTTCCCACTGTTGATATAATTATGGTTAAATTGCGGCTTGGCATTCATTATAATTACTGCAGGTGAGTCAGGCACAGGTGCTGTCTATAATTATAGTGCACATGAGGTTTAGAAATGATTGCCTGGGTAAATTCATATAATCAACTTTTGCAGATGCACATCTAAACTGTTCTATCAAATGTTTGTTCTCACCAGAAGAACCTGAGCGCTGTGTGTGTGTGTGTTCATTGTCTATGTATCCCAATGGGGACTTTGACCTGAATGGACACAGATCCATGTGGGGATTCGTGGAGGTTTTGGAGGGTTAGGGTCAGGGTAAGATTTAGTGTTAGGTGTACTGTGGTTATGGTTCACATTTGATCAAGTCTCACAAAATGAATTGCAGTCATTAACTTAGATCAAGATCAAGATCAAGACCAAGCTAGTGTCAGCCACCCTCAGATTAATTTGGTGTGGACTGTGAAGTTATATTGTCATCTCAGTATGAAGCAATGGTATTGCATATTGCATGTTTTGCTCACATCATGTAAACCTAAATCTTTTTTAAACTATATTCATTAATGACTTTAAAACACAGATGTATTTTTGCAGGTAACATTCTTAAATACTTTACCAAAATGCACATATACTATATTTACACATCAGTAATGCTATCGTTAAAGGTTTAATATCTGACATGTATGGTGAAGTTGCAAATTGTAAGTAAAGAAAAAAAGTAAATTAGCAAATTGTATCAAATTCAATATGACCTTCTCACACTTGCAAATAAATAAAGGAAAATAATATTAAATAAAAAAATTTTAAATTAAATTAAATTAAATGTAAGATTGGATTTGTTTTGTCCATTCTATGATTGTCAGTTCATGGGATATTAACTCATTTCCACTCTCAAACATGTGTAGCAGTTGATAATATCTTAACCCTAGATACCATATGCTATGAAATGGAAAATGGAGGAGAGGTTTTTTGTGCTACTGCAGAAACATGGTGACCCACTAACTCTTTAGATATCAGTGGGTCATTCAAAGGTAACAAAAACACAACGATCCTCATTTTTCCAGATCACACACTAATGAAAGTATAATTATGAATATTATATGAAATTCCTCCATTTAGATCCTCTTAAACCCACACAAAGTCTTACACACTGGGTTTTTAGGTGGTCAGCCTAACATGAACCCCTCATCATAGACATTTTCCTCTATAGCCACTCATCCCCCTCCTCTTTGTGGTCCTGTTCGTGGCCTCTCTGTGGCCCTGCTTTCCTTACTATCTTGTTATCTCAGCAAGTGTTTCCTGCAAGCACCTCGCTCTTCTCTGGGACATGTGGTAGAGCTTGTGCCGTGTTACATCCACGGGGTATTGTTCTCCCACAGTTTGGCCATCGTAAATTAGCTGGAAACGATTTGTCAGACATGAGAAGGGGCAGAGCCAGGAAAGGGAACAAAACAACAACAAAATCAGGGTCCTGATGTGGCCCCAGCACTGAACCATACATTGAAAAGTTTTGCTAATGGTCTCTGTAATTGCTACAATTCAGGCCATTAACAATAATATTATCCAGAGTGATCAACTTTGGGCTAAGTAGAGGGAATTGTTCCATTTAAAACTTCCTTTTAAATGCTTGACTCCACTTCATTTCCATAGGTTTTGTATATTTATCATTCTATTTGACAATGAGAGAACGGTAGATGTATATGGACTATATGACCTAATTAATTTTCACTATAACAGTGATTTTGTATTCTCACACCAGGAGGTTATTAATAGAGATATCTGTCTTATGTTGAGTGATTTGATGAATCATTGTTCCCCTGGCCAACTCCACGGGAAATGGCTGAATTAGATAATGCACATATTTGTTAGGTCTATTTCCATGTTGAGTAAGTTAAATGTGTGTTTATTTGAAACTGCCTAAGGAACCACCCCTGTTTATTCCGCAAGCTAATTCCTATTGACTATCAACATGACCCTCTTTAATGAGGGAATTCCTGAACATCAGAGGATGTCTCACGCACATCCTGGCTGTTAATCAGCCTTTAGTGTCTCACCAATATCATCAAGGTCCTGCAGAACTGACCTATTCTAGGGAGAGGTAATGCATCCTTCAACTCCTGTGGTCTTCCGGTAGGAACTCATGTCCTGGTCAAACAGGGAGACACAGACCTCACAGTCTTAACCAGTTTGGCTACAATAGTGATTTTTCTAAACTACAGAATCCTGCCTTTCTGGCCTCCGCAAGGCTCATCACTGTATCGTCTCTTTCGGGAATCCTACTGTCACAACCAATGTTCCCATGGATTGAAATGACCCCCAGGGATGTGAAGATTGACAGTGAGCAGAGTGGGACCAGGAATTAGAGGTCTCTGTAGAGTCAAGAGGCTTGTCAGAGCAGCAAAAATGTTGAAAAGTATGCCCGCAACATCAGCATGACCTCAGCAGTGACATGGGAACCCCCCCCCCAACCCACACACACACACACGTACACACACACTTCCCCACCCCAAACTATGCCTACAGTCATCCCCCCTGGGCAGCCGGGGCAGGTCACTATGAGGCCCTCTTTGCAGCTGGGTTGCTCCTCACTACCTCATGCCAGGCTGGAGTATGCTGGGAACCAGCTGAGTTAAGCACACAACTCTGAGATTAGGTCTTGATACACACAGAACCTCACACAGATTTTGATATGCAGCCAAATAAGAAACTATTTTGCACAACTGCTTTGATAAGGAAATGTTGCAAAGCAAGGGAAAAGTGACTCTGGCAGTCATCAGGAACGTGAAAAATGACTATGATTCAGAATGAAAACAGCTTCCTTCACTGTAAAATAACAGTATTCCTGCAAGTGTAGGGGAAATCAGAAGGAAGTTCCTCCCTTATAAGAGAGTGGATTGTTCTCTTGCTCTGATTGTTTATGCAAACCTAAGCATGTTTGCTTTAAATTATGTCACAATGTATCACAGAAGTGCTTCCAGTTTTGTACAGGAACAAATACTGCATGCCTCATTTGGAATGAGTGTGCATTTGTTTAGCTCTGTATGTCTTGATTTCCTTATCTGCAAGGAATAAGCCCCTGGGACATGAAAAACATTGCAAATTGAAGCTCATCACCAGAACAATTGACATACTGTATTTTGGATCCAGTATATCTTGGCTACTTTTTAATCTACATTAGACTTACTCTTGTTTTTCTTGGACTCGATGTGTTTGTGGCATCTCTTAAGTGCGTTATAGTCTTGGCAAGACGGCCTTTCTGGGGCTGTGGTGTACAACACAAGCATTCATTTTAGTCTCTTTCTCATGATTCTACTCCAGAGAACATAGAGACCATCCAGACAAACTCACCATAAAAACTGATGTGTCGCAGGTTCGTCCCAGTGCTCCGAGGCAGAAGAGAAGATGGCCTCCTCCTGCCCTCCCTCCTGCCAGGCCCATTTTGTCCCATCATCAATCTCCTTAAAAAGCTGTTTCCATGGCAGCCAGTATTCCACAGGGGAAGATGGCAGGATGACAGCAATTAAAACCTGTCATTTTGTGTGATGCTGGATAATTATCCCTTTTTTTTTTGCATTTAATGCAGGTATACAGAATTACACAGAACAGGACATCACAATTGTATGAGTTTTGGTAGGTCTGTCCAGATAAGAGACACTACAGCTGTCAAATCTAGATAAAGTAGGAAAAGGGGTATTTTGCATATCACTATAGCTTGATTGTAAACTAAAAGGGTTATTTTCTCTATCTCTAGACCTTAAATAGTCTGACTTAAAGGCTTGTCAGAAATAGCATTAGTGGCCTTTAATTTCCAAGGCCCAGACAGTAGTCATGGGAAAAACAGATAAGAATCAGGGCTACATTCAGGCTGGTTCCTGTTTGTCCTATGGGAGAGAGTGACTCCTTATTCCACGGTGCTGCTGGTAAACCTATCAGGGCACAAAGGAGAATGGGACCCTCTGTAGACAACGTGACTCCTCTTCAGACAATAAGGCTCTCGTCTGAACAAGGGATAGTGTGGGAATCCTGCTGGATGACAAACCTTACCTGCTGAGCGTGCTCGGTTTAGCTTTGTAGAAAGTATTTGAAATGAATGATCACTTCCTATGAGCAGATGTGTGTCTCCGTGTTGTTTTAGTTCCACAAAGCAAAACCCTGCACTTTAAAGCTACAAATTAGATGATGTCACGTTGGCCTTTAAACTCGCCGGCATTACATTCAGGACCCCCGCTGTAGTTTTTGTCTGTGACACTATTCAATTTGGAAGTTGTGTCATTTCCCTTCCAAATCTACACCCATTTCCCTCCATATGGGTGTCATCCCCTGGTGCAGCTCACAGAATTGAAGGGGATTGTAACTGTCACACATCACAATGCGCATTGTTCTAACAGCGGTCTCCGGGTGACAAGCTGGAAATAATGTTTGAAAGAATGATATATGGTTGATAATTTTGGTACTGAAAAGCTGAAAATGTGGGTCTTGAAAGTGTTGCATATCTGTTTTACATATGTATGTGTTTGGGGTATATATGTGCAAAACAAAGCAGGAAAGAGCTGGTTCTGCAGAATGTTATGTTGCTGTGACCCGTAACTTTTTTCCCACAGCCCAGTCAGAGCTGATGGAGCTGTACCTGTGATCAAACCCCCACCTCCTATCAGCCTTCCTCTTCAAGATTAACGTAAAACCTGGAAACCATTTACTTCACTTTTTCCTCTCAAGTCTTCATAATGACGGGAAAGAGCTCTGGCCTTGTTACCACGCAGAGCAAAGGCACAGGCTTGATGGGAAACTGTAAGCCTCTGCAAAAATGTCTCCTTTTAGGGTTCTGTGAGATCTGTCACACCCACACTCTACCACCATAAATTTCGAAAGATGAAATAGCATGTGGCCCTTATCTTTATTTACGCTCCATAAAGTTTTATTTTTTTTTTTTTTTACCTAAGGGAGAATTAAAAAACATGTCTAGGGTAAACATTAAATGGATGAAATCAACTTGAACCAGTTATTTAATTTTGTTTTAAAACAGGAAAATGACAACTTGCTATCCCATACTTACATAAGAGGTTGTTTAATGGCTGTTTCCACACAGCGAAAAATGACAAATTTATCAGTCAAGAACTAGAAGGGATGCTTTTTGGTGGTTTACCTAAGCCATACATGCTATTAAAGTGGTTATGATATTCCACACCCTCAAAAGCAGTGAGAACTCTCATACAAAAATATACAAACAAATCAACACTATGAATCCACAGACAGTCACTTACTGAATAAAATATAAAGCTTACTGTTTACACACACTCAAATTATGATATCATCAGGATTTCTTCTTCAAACTAAAACTCACAGCCAGTCATTTTGACAATTAGTAAAAAAAAAACAAAACACTGTGTCTTACAGTCTTTTTTGTGCTGCACTAGCAGTAGTTACATTATAGCTCTGTTAGCTTAACTCTTTATAGGCAGAAAACAGCCACAGTAAAACCACAAATCACCTCCATATTCTGCATGGTTTATGTTGTTAGTAGCTGCACTGATCTTTAATTATCTTTAGTAACTAATCAAACTAATTTAGTCATGAATTTTCCCAACAGGGTCAGAACTGTCAACATATGACAAGCTTAGCAAAAATAATAACGTTACAATAATTTTATGTCTTCACCTGTGGCTAGTGGTCAAAACGCAACAGAGCTTTTAGCTTTTATCACTGTCATTTTCTCTGACTGTGAAAGTTGTGTCTTAGCGGTTCTCATACCATATTGACATTTTCTGACACTTTCGTCAAAGACCCGCAGTGTTATTTTCATCACCATGGGAAACCGGCAAATCGACTCACTAGTCCCTCTAGTGGTCACATAAATTTGTGCAAGTAGTAGTAATGAATAGATCAAATTCATGTCTTTATAATGTGATACACTGGCATCTTTGTAATAACGTTGGAGGTCTTTATTCTCAATGCTCTAGTGGTAGTTTTACATATATATATATATTTTTTTTAAAAATATTTGACAGTTGACAAACTACATATAAGCCCTTCAAGTTTTTGTAAATTCACTTAAGTTAAGTGAGAACAGAATATACTATCATGACTATATTCAGTATTAAATGACTGTTGGTGTTTTGCTCTGTCTCCACATGGGTAAGTTTGATTCTGCTGAAGAGTAGAGAACATGCAGTGCATCCAAGTACACACTGTAACTCATACTCACTAATCAACTAACAGCCCAAAAAAGCCTTGGCGGAAAATTCAGCAATAATCCCACTCATTATTAGAGATCTATTATGGAGCAATTACTATGGAACATAATGACTGAGAACAAAATATTTTTCTTCTCATCAACACGTTGAAAATACCAAAGGTGAAGCAGTGGCACAGATCAACTCTTTGGCATAAAGTGGATCATGCAAACAATTTTGAGATATTTAAGATGCCTGGGAGATGCAGCTGTAGAGGAGTGAATTCCACCATAAATTAAACAAAGACAACCACTGGACAAACATTCATGACGTGTGGGTTTTACAGCTGGTGTTACTGGTTTGTGTCAAACCTAACAAGTCCTCGGGGTCAGCAGATAAGGGCAGTAACACACTTGCCTGAGCAAATACACTGTAATAGACTCGATTACAGATTTTACTACAGTGTGATGGATTGACGTACTGTAGGTGGCTTACTGTGGTGATAAGATAGACGTTTATCTCTGTTTAGTAAAAAAGGCCTCCCACTGTGCTGCCTCCTGCATAGTTTGAAAATCTTACATTTGTTTTAATACTCAAGGACATGCGTTGTCATGTGTTCCATCATTCACTGGATATTATTTAACCACATTTGCTGAAAATCAAATGTAGGCTCGTCTGGCTCTGATACCTTCAGATGGTTGCAATAATTAGCCTCCTCACTTTATCCTCATTATACCAGCAGCACCAAAACACTTTGCTCTCATTAGGGCCGAGCCATTGTTAGCAACCATTTTGCCTTCCCCATTAGAACGACAAAGAGAGGGGAGGTAAAACAGTTTACCCACAAATCTCTCTCTGTGTGCCCACTGGTTCACTCCACTTATTCATCCTGGGAAGTAAAGACCATCTGCTCATTTTATAGAAGGCCACTTTCAAAACACTCCTAATACACATTCACCACTTCCATTGCTGTCAGCCAGCAGATTATTTGACCAAAAACCCAGTGAATCTCCCTCCAAAATACATCTCAAAGAAGGCCAGGGTTACTTGGGATGGAGGCCATAGCTTTGAACATGCATATTTGAGTCAGTGAGGCTTTTCTCCTCGTCTACTACTGGCTCCAGATGAATGGCATTCACCAAAGGAGACGCTGGACCAAGCAAGAGCTGAGGCATTACAACTGCAGGAGTAGCCACAGTGAGAAAGATGGGCAGCTGTTTTCTTTTCCACCAAAGCCAGATATGAAATGGCCCAAATACATCCACAGTTAATGAGCCACTTAAAATATTTTATTGCATCAACTTGTGTTGTTGCAGTACAGAGCCTGTGATACCCTTTACTTCTATGTCTACCTCTGTCCTTCATAGAATGGGAAGAATCACTGCTCGTGTGTGTACAAGCTGCAGTAGATGTCATGCTTACATGTATGACTTCTTTAAGCTCTTTCGCACTTTGACACCATGTGGGGCCACACAAACACACATTAATCTGTACTTTTTATGAATATTCAGATACAGCTGTCTGTGACACAGAGATAGCAGCTGGTGTGCTTGGGCTGCACACATATCCCGGTGCCGTGCCTGGACTGAAGCCCCTGCATCTAGGCCAAAACGGCCCAGCCGACCCTGTAAGGCCTGTCCAGGCCCAGAATCTGCACAAATCCCTAGAGTGACACCCTCTACACAAGGATGGTCAAAGGCTTATACAGACAGCCTGCAGCAGAGACATGATGACAGTTTGAGTATGCCACTACTTTGTTGATTAAATAATAGTATCTATGTACTGTATGTATGTATTTATTCATTTACTTATTTATTTAGCACACTACCGATATCGTTCAAGTTTGAACAGGACTTTGGATATTTGTAGTTAAATGCAAAAAGCAAGATATTTTTCTGCATCATCACATCATTCTTGAGGATGCATATGGTTGACAAGGTGGTTGCGCTGAGAAGCAGGTGTTGAAACAGATGGTATTACTTAGCATATCACATTTAATTTACCGTTTAGAGCTTTTGTTGAGCACTCTTGACAAAGGAAATCTTTTTTGAATTAAATTAAAATTCACTTAGGTGAATCATACGGAGAGTCATCTTACTTTATCCAATCATGGCACAAAGCACAGCACAGTGAATGGGACAAGTGACAGTTTTGGAACAGAGAGCTGCTTGAAGTACAATACGTGCCCTCATATTTCATCACAATTAAATGTCATAGATGGTTTAAGATGGCATTTACATTTTTCTTGTTAATGTAATTTGCCCTTTTTAATTACCCAACATAATCTCATACTAATCCAGTGATATTGCCATAACAAGCAATACAAGTATGGCAAGCAGACTGGAAGACAAAGCCTGCTGTAGGGCAGGACTTTGTGTTTGGTGTGCCTGGTGTGGCTGCCTCCAGAACAATCTGCCGGTTGGCCCTGACAACACATCACCACAGTGCCAGGCTGTCAGTGTGCCAGGCCCAGAGAGCAGCTGCCAGGCCAAACCAGCGGGCACTAATTCAGCCAGCCACAGGGAGCCCCCACACCCACCCCATCTCCCTCCAGGCCCTCCTGGTGGCTACAACTCCTTCTCATCTGTGCACACACACACTTATACAATGCAGGCTTTAATTATGACAAACTTGCCAAAAGCTAATCTGCCATCTTTTCAATCAAAGACATTTGTAGCTGAGGGTGATGCCAAATTTCTGATAACTAATTACCAGAAATTCTAGTGAGTAAACACCTTTTCCTTTGACTAACAGTGGCCTTTCTCAATCAAGCAAAGCCGTAAAATCTCTCAAAGCCAGTGATGCGATAAAATCTGGATGCCAGTTTTTTGCTTTTTGGACAGATTACGTTCCAGGAGATCAATCATTTATAGATGTCTCTAAAGTTGTTTTGATAACTATTTAAATCATCTGCTCTTTAAACAAAAAACATTATTCCTAAACACTTACAAGATTAATTTGCATGCTTGTCGCTTACACACATCCATGCTAGTTGCAGAAACCAACCATTAACACCCTGCTTGTTTTCATTATCTCTCATGAGTTATCCTGCTGGCACTGAGACCAGAATTATGACAGGCTAGTCACCCTGTGGTTGGTTAAATGATTACCAAAATGATGGAATACATTTAGCTGCGATTCTGATGTGATTTCTTTAAATCCTCAGTCTCCCCCCCTGCGACTGTGGTGGAAAGGACAAACAGAGTGAGTGGACTGGGGCATCTACACTCTTTCTCTCCCCCTTTTTCTAAAATAACATGCACACATCAGAGGAAACAACTGAGTGTTCGTTATTTTACTCATGCCAGAGCAGCTGAGGACCGAAATTCCTAAAACAGCTCCCTCTGCATTAAACACATTCTTCATCTGCTCCCTCACCTGTCACTCATCCTCTGTCTATGCTTGCCTGATCCAGCTGAAGGTCACAATATGGCTGATTCCTTTGGAGAGGGCCACTGGGTCCCAGTGCCTCACGCTGCCTGAGTAAACATGGCACAGCAGTTAATAAAGATGCATATAGTGTGCCTGCATCTGTTTATGTGTGTGTGTGTGTGTGTGTGTGTGTAAAAACGAGCATTTCAACAGGACTTCCTGAGCTGAGTTTCCTGACTGCTGGGATACATACATACCTTTAGTAACGCTGGCTGAAATATTGATGTTGTGTTTTGTTCTTATTTTTGCTGTACTTGAGAGGCCATCTGGATAGTTTAGCCATTCTCACGTTAAATATTCATTCTCCGCTTGAATATGACCAAGGGAGAGCAAAAGAGGGTCATTTTGTAACGTGAGAGAAAGACAGAAGAGGAGGGGGCAGTTGGGCAGATTTAACAATAGGTTTTTCCAAACAGATGGAAGATTGGCTGCAGGGATATAGTTCAGCGTCACAGTGGAACTTGATATCTGATTATATATCTCCCTCCCCATAAATACAAAAGGGATTACATGTGGTTACATGAATAATGAAATTGAGATTATTTTGTTGACATGCGTCTAATTTGTTGTGCCACAGTTCTGCACTGCTGACTACTGCCTATCAATCGTACTGCCTCTTTGTATAACACTACTCAGGTAAGACCAGCAGATCAGTTTCCTGCAACAAGCCAATCATAGAGCTCGCCTCTAGCCAGCTCTGCCACCTAAGGCTAGACCTGCAGACCAGCAGAAATAAGGCCGGTAATTATCAGAGAAATGTCAGTGTGGCAGGACTCGGTCATCTGTGCAAAAAGTACCACTGCGCACAAATTCGACGAGCTCACAAACAAAGTGGTTATTAACACTCCACTGATCTAGGCCCACAGATTCAGCTTTTCCCTGCCACGGGCATGAATAGTGAAATGTAGCGCGATCTGCACATGCACTTAGTCAGCAAACCCAACAATAAATTTTAATGATGTGCTTAGGTAAACCTAACAACACAGCAATCCTAACCAAGTTCCATTTAAACGGGGCGGTTTTAGATAAATTATCCCTCCATTTTCAATAATTAATGACAGCCTATTAATTATGAACAGATCTGTAGCCTAACACTCATCAAGAGGAGGAGCGGTTGCCTAGGAGCACTGACCTATTCTGAATACCTTGTCACTTTGGTGTTGTTAGTAACTGGAGCTGCTGCAGTATGACAGTAATATGGCGGAAGGTAAATAAGGCGGTGGGGCAGGAAGACACAATACTTTTGTTTTGGGTGCTGTCACAAGGGTGTCACAGGCCCAGGTGATCAATAATGTAGTCTGGCACGTGTCTGGCGCACAGTTCCACTGACATGCTTGTGGCTGAATAACAGACCAGAAATTTAACTTTTGCCATAAGCCATATTTTAAAGTATTTTTTATCATCACTTTAAAACCGTGAATGACAAAAAAATTACCAAGAGATAACAGTTGTTTATGGATGACCTATTTCCATTACACCTTATGCAAACAGGAGGTCTTCTGGTTCCCATTGCTCAGTCAAAACAATCAACTGTGAAAGCCTGGATGTCTTACACAGTTGAACCTCCATTTTCAGATGCTAAATCAACACAGCTGGACATCCTAAAGTTTGTGTTTATGTCTGTACGCTACCTTTCCGACTTATATCTAAAAATAACTTGGCAGCTTCCTGCTGTGATGCTAAAGGTGCAGTCATCTTTCCCTCTGAAGGACACAACACTGTCTGAAGTTTGGCAGTAGGGAGAGGGAGGGAGGAGGGAGGAAGCGGTGACTACCGTGTGACAAGCGCCCTGTTCCTTCCTCCCAGGCCTGAGAAACAGGAAGTGCTGCACATAAGGCATTATTGTGACGGAGAGGAAATGCAAGGTCCTCTAAATTAAGAGCCCCAATCTGGTTGTCAATGACAAGGGCCTGTCCTCCACAGCCCCACAGAGACCCGTATCCCCAAATATCACCTCCCTTCACATTTCACTGTTGAGTGACGCAGGTATATAAAAAGCTCCCATTCTGTAGAGCTGTAATTTACACTCATTTTTGTGTGAGATGGCAAGAACAATTAGAATTTATGTGTGCAAAGATAGAGTAAATATACTGAGATGATGTGTTAAACCATTGTTCCATTCTAAATCCACCCACACACAGACAGATCAACAACAGCTTTTCAAAAGGTTAAAGGAGGCATATGGGTAAAATCCACCCTGCTTGTGTTTAGCAGAAGCTAAGGAGGAGCTGGTTGCTAAGAGAAATGTGAGGCTTTGTGCTGGGCCACCTCCCAGTTAATTAAAATCCTACTTTATCTGTTTCATGCTTTCAATTAGACAGCTCTGGAAAGGGCCCAAGCCTCTGCATGTAGATAACCATAGCAATAAGATGTGATTAATACAGGGGGCCCATTTGCACTGCAGGCTGCACCAGTGCCCTGCTGTTGAGTCCATGCCTTGTTTTGATCCCAGGCACCAACCTCTGATGGTCCAGGCAACGAGGTTGCACAGTGCCTCTCTGCAAAATCTGCACAGCACCTCAAGCAGCAAATTAGATGATTAAGATCTGCTTTTTGTGCCCCTGTAGGATACGGCAGGTGCTGGCCACCTGTGATCACGTACATCTGAACAACACAGTCAGTATAACTGTTCAGCCAATGCCAAGTGTACTGTTTTTTTCGGTCATCAGTAATCAAAAGAATTGTCAGCTTGCAATGTTTTTGCTCAATTAACAGCAGATCCATCAGCGCCTGCCTTCAAAATCAATTAACTACAACACAGAAGCCAAGCTGTACCGGCAATCAATCACGCTAAGCTTAGCACATTATGCTTTAATGGGCATGTGGTGTTGTTTTTGGTTGTAGTTTGTGCTCCAACAGCCAAAGCTATTATTTCTTGGCACTTTGATACATTAAGATGTATTATCAGAGCACATGACGCGGGACAAAAATACAAAGAAAAACTTTGTGTTTTTTAATTAATCCAACAATGACGACAGAAATATATTTTCAAATGAACGTGTCTGTAAAAATGCAGTGACCACTAAAACAACCAAAACGTAGGATTTGGTGGCATATTTACAATCAAATGTGATAAACAGGAAATAGAAAGCATGGTAAAATTACAAACATTACAAACATATTGTAAATATACCCTATAAACTCTTAAACATGACTTAATACCATGTTTCACACAAGCCTTTACATAAAACAGAATATTTACTGCCACCTACTGGTCACTACCGGACAGCACAGACTGCCAACATAATCAAAAATGTCCCTTCAGACTTCCACTAATACCTGAATGACTGGCTTAGTGAGAATGAATGTGACAGGGGAGTCGCTGCGATGCCAGACTGTGTGCTAGTCAAGTCGCTGGAACTGCTGTCAGGTGGGGGTTTTGCTTCCTGGGAAGATGCAATGGTGGGTGTAGAAGATTCCATTTCCCCAGGGCTCTGTCTGGGGCTCTGGGATGATGGTATCTGGAGGAAAAAGCCTCTTCCTATTGATGACCAGGGTGGGAGGGATGACTGCTCCTTCCCAAGGAGCCGTCCTCTGCCCACTGTGTCCATTAGTGACTCTGTGGGTGTAGGCAGAGGATGCACAGACAGGGGGATGCTCAAAGATGTCCCAAATTGTGGCATTGCATCCTCAGATCCTGGGTCTGGGAAGGCAAGAATATCCACACACTCAGGAGACGAAGCATCAGTGGGATTTGCAGGGCTCATGGGGGGTTGATCCGCTTGTGCAGATGAAAATGTTGCAGAGTTAGAGGTGTCTACGTCTTTGTGACCATCTCCTTCTGTAGGTGGGGGCTTGGATGAAAACAGGGGTCGAGGATTAAATCGAGACAGCAGACCCTGTTCGGTTACAGGGTAATGGCTGGCAGCCCACTCACGACGCTCACAACGCATTTCCTCCAGTTTTCTGAGCTCTTTGGGCAACTCCAGTACACTGTCCTGTTGAATCAAACAGAAAAAACTGGAAATTCAAAAGACAAGCTTCATGGAGACTAGAGGTGGGTATGTTTACTGATTGAAAGGACAATCAAAATCTTTGAATTCTAATAAGTTCTGTGTTGAAACACTCAGTGCTTTTCACATCACATAACACATGCACTGCACAATAAGACAAAAAATGAATCACAATACCTTGAGTATAAGAATTACTTTGTTGAGCATCTTAGCGCTAAGGGAGAAAAATATTTGATCATTTATGACCCACCATGCTGATATGCTCCAGTTCATCAGGTTCAAAGTGGCTGCTACTGAGATATGAATCCACCAAAGCCATGTAGTCTGTCATAAGTGTGTCCAGCAGCACCAGTCTGAGAGGCTGTAGGTGGAATACTGACAGAGCCATCAGCTTCAGCAGTGGTACAGGACAAGGACGCTTATACCACAACTCTCTCTCTTCCTGTAAAAGTACATAACGGTTATATTTAGATATATAGCGTAGAAGATGCCACTTCCCTCCGTGAAATGTTGATACTAAGATCGGGCTGGGTACCTTTGTGATCTGTGACTTCATTTGAAGAGACATGAGCTGGGAGGAGGGCACTTTCAGATGGAGACTCACCACCTCATGGAGAGTGCTGACCCTGTCAGGCAGGTATCCTCCAGTTTCTGAGTAGAAGCACATGACATCTGCCACCTTGACGCATGCAGAAAGAAAAAAGGAAATATATCAGTTTATTTAAACACTGAAATAAAGATAAGGGCTCTACAGTGAACCACTATACATGTATTTACTTACCTGTGTGTCAAATATGTTCGTAACCTTTATTCCAAAGTGAGCAATCAGATATCCAGCAACAGCTCTACAGTCATGAATGATCTGTACCAATGAATAATCAATGTCAAAGAACAATATCCAATACTTTACCTGAACATGTCTCATTTATTCACACAATCCTCACCTTTAAAATGTGGTTACTTTCAAGGATCATGGAGAGACCGTTCTTAAAGGCCTGAGGACCAAGTAAGAAGATATCAAATAGGTAGACCTTGTTTTTTGTGGCAATCTAAACAAATGAAGAGCAAAGCTATCGTTTACATTTTGAAATTCTTATGACAAAGAGAAAAATGGTAAAAAATACGCTGTCAAAGCACACAGCAGGTAGAATATCCTACCTGCAGCCAAGACAGTCTCCCATGCTTATATACTTCAATTCCATCAATTCCTACAGCAATCACTTGCTGCTTTTTGATGTGCATCACCTAATAGACAAATATGTTTACTTTCCACAAAATGCATATACAAATTCTAGCATCATAAATGGCAAGAGTAGAAGCTATAAATGAGCCTACAGCAGATCCAAATTTTGCATAGAACTCATCAATGACTTCAGTGTTGATATGCTCCTCTTCATCTTCATCATCATCTGCAAGAAGTAAACAATCTCAACAGAAATCATGTGTAGGAACCCCATGCTTTGCAACGGTCTTGTTTTTTTTTTTGTTTTTTTTAACTGAACTCACAAATGGAAATTGGACCCTTGTATGGCTGGCAATTCTCTACAGTCACGTGATCCTCAGGTTTGTTCTGCTGACCGTTTCTATGCAACATGTAATGTTTTGCACCAGAATCAGAAGACTATCATATAATGTCATAGACTTTTATGGTTATCATTAATGGTGTGTCACACATTTATTTACCCATGGTCTCTGTCTCCTTCATCGATAAATTCCACTGTTGATGTAATCACACAAAACATCATATGGGTTGAAATTACATCTGCTTTAAAAAATGACTTGTACAACTTTTCAAAACTCACCATTAATAACGTCACTCCCAAAGAACAATTTCGTGCCGGAAAGTCTACATCCATTGCTTGCACTAACAACTTAAAAAGACATTAATGCTAGTTAGCTAACACAGCTACAATTGTGTCATTTCTGCATGGGGCCTTTACATACACGCCATTATTTACTCTTAAAATGTAACGAAACAAGGCGAATATGCAAAATAGATGCACAACAAAATATTTATCTAACCATCGGCCAAAATCACTGTTTTGTTGGGGTTGATCCGTTGGAGGACTCCGACGTAAGATGCAGTTTTAGTGGTCAGTTTCATACGTTTCCCTTTGAGGATATTCATTAACTGGATGTCGTCCCCTACCATTTTAATGCCACGTAAGAATGGATCCAAATAATACAAACGCTTCAACACTTTATAAACGGAACAACAGCCTAGATAGACCTACTTGTCTAATATTATGCTAACTATTAGCCAACACACCGGTGCTAATGCTTTACTAAGCTAACAGCGTATGGCGCGCATGGGTGAGTGCTGCGGTGCGTTCACTGAAGCCGGTAAACTTCACTTTGACCGTGTTTTTGCAGGGGAAAAAAAGACAGAAAAAAATATAATAAAAAAAAATATATTGATATTTGTTCATGTACATTTTTGGCTGGCGGATACCCAGAGGTTGCCAAAACGCGTCTGCAGCATATAATAGACCTGTAAGAGTAACTGAATTTATGTTCAATAAATATGTCAAAAATCCATGCCATAAACTTTAACGCAGCCATAATGATCAAAAAAAAAAAAAAATTTAGACTGATTTAGGTGTTTGTTTTATTTTGATAAATTTCACATCATGTAATTTTGTTTTAAAGGGTTGTATTGTTACAATTTAAGAAAACAGATGTAAATTGGTTAAAATAAGGCCCGTAGTGGCTAAAGTTAAATCGCGTTGACATAATATGTTTGGGTTTTTTTTCACTGTTAATCCCCGCTCAAATCGTTAAATCTATAACTTTTGTCAAAACCATGGATCTTAGTTTAGGTAAAGCCATATCCACACATATCAGTTTTTAGTAAAATGTCTCAGTAACAAAATACTGTGTAGGACATACCACCAAATGTCCACCAGGGGGAGACCACTACCCACATGCAGCAATGATCAGCAGATGCAGTTTCAACTGCTTGTTATGCAAAAAACAATGTTCAGTCTGAAATGTGACAGTACACTTTACAAAATAAAGCTACAAATATTGCCAGCATTACATGTACGTGATTTTTCTCCAGTAATACAAGTATCTGCATGTGGTTTATGTTAGTTCACTGTGTGTAGTGCTATAGAAAATAAATGGGTTGCAATAATATGAATGTACCCTATACTGATCATTGTCATATTTTCACTGAATGCACAAATAATTTTACTGCTGCAACACCTGCAGTGATTGGGTGGATTCTGCAAAATGCTAAGAGGAACAGTAAATAGTAATGTTTCACAAACTTATTGAAGCAACTGAAACAACAACAATGCAAACAATGATAACAATCACTGAAGCCGTTTGATTTTTATCAGAAATTGTGTCTTAAAGTGCTTTTGATCCTAAACCTCTATGGTTACTGCTGCTGCACACTCACTCATTTTCAGATTGTTTTTACTTCCTGAGGAAATGAGGCACTTGAGTAATAATTTACCCAATTCTGTTGATATTATATAAGGAGTTCAACAGGATCAGTCAGCAGGCCTTAAAATGGATCAACTTGCTTCTGTAGTAGAAATGCATGCCTTTGGTATAGAGGTTTTACTTTTTACCTATCAGGACTTTCATTGTTGTTGATTCAAGGTTGGGTGTAGATTCACAGGGAGGAAGTGGTCACCACTAACTCAAACCTCAAATGATAAAGCACGGTGCCTCACTGCCTTACCCCCGCGTTATGAAAACTTATGCCAAAGTATGGTGCCTTTCTCATCTGTTTTTACTCAAGCACTTGCTGTAGCACTTTGTCTAAGAACTTGATGGAAAAAAAAATCTGAGACAGATGTACAGTCAGCCACATGGGGGCAGAGACAGAGTGGTGTTTGACAGACTGTTCTGATAACAGCTGAGTCGCTGAAGGCTCCAGACACTACAACTTCTTATCACACACAGGTTCTCATGACTTCACTGTGGCTGTGAAAACTCCTGAAGTAAACCACTTTTCATCTGTGGACAGGGAGGTACCTGATCAAAGTTCAACGCTGAAGTGCATTTTGTGCTCCAGAGGGTGGGTGTTAAACCCAGTGAAAATGAGGAGAAATTTAATTGGATTTTTTATGGACAAATTCGTTTGTAGTGTTTCCATATTCAGAATTTTTTCCCCAACTTTTTTGCCATTGCCTACTGTAGGAAATATTCAGGAAAGAGAGGCCCAAGAAGAAAAGAAATCATCTTTGGAGATGAAAAGAGCAGAGACACTGTATTTTAAAGCATTCATTTGATAAAGGATTTTAATATGTAGTCAAGACTCTTTCTCTCTTCATAGAATAATACTGAACTGTTACAATTAAACCATGACTGTAGTCACTGTAGATCACTTAGAAACTGATGATGGCTCATAGATACTTCTACAGATCATATATTGACCAACATATAACATATTGGTATTCACTGATATATGGAGAGAAAGAAAACTCCTGATTTGAGTTATGTAAAGTTGAAAATCTCCACTCATCAGTGGATAGATGGTAGAATAATAGGATTTTTAAAAAATTGGTTTATTAAATTTTAATCACTAAACAAACACTCATAAGACAGAACAAAAACAAAAGATAAAGCTCATAGAGAACAGGAAGAATTTTTATGCAAATACTCTTATAATTATAGCAGAAATGTTTGCATTAGTATAATCAAGGACTGGTTTCCATAGTCTTGTATTATTTTTGTACACGAGACAGGTCAGAAAGTCCAGGGGTATATACTCTATAATCCATTCATGTCCTATACCACCCCTTAACTGAGGGGGCTTCATCCAAAACCTAGTGCATGGTAGAATAACTTCACCCCTCATGTAAACCATAATGGAATCTCCAACCTCGGTTATCTGTAGAGGAAGGTGCACCCTTTTCCTGTTTTGACTGAACAAACAGGAGGATTCATTCCCTGTTTTAAAACCAAGAGCTCCTAAGAGGCATGAGCTGTGATTAAGTCTACAATGTTCCATCTCCAACCACCTGAAACAGGGATTTATATGATCAAACTAGATTTTATTGGGAATTTAGATAAGTGAGTCATAGTAAAGTGTAATTATTCTTCATTTTATATCGTTCAAATGCTCACTTATTTTATTATATATAAATATATATATCAGTTTTTTTTAAATTAAAGCAGTAAAGTATCACATCAGTAAAGAACATGAGTGGTGGTGTGTACTGGAGTCTCCAGCCCGGTCTGGGTGAGTGACAAGCCCAGCAGCACGGCCGCCCACTCACAGACAGGCTGGGTGAATCTTAATTGTGTAATGTTCATTGACGAGTCAGCACAATGCTGCTGAGACCGCGGAGGCGCACGGAGCCAACAGAGCGATGAAATGCTCCCATCGAGGAGGACACAAATGGACAGCCTAGTTCAGCCGCTCGTCGCCCAGTACCTCGCCATGGGATGTCAGTCAAAGGAAAACAACCAGAACCAAAGTATAACATCGGAAGAAAAGGCTAAAGATGACGCGTAAGTCCCGACTATCCTCTCATCTTTCTTTAATACCGGGGAGTTTCTGGTGCGTTTTCTGCGCGTATGACTTCAACTCCAACCCGATTATGCTCATTCAGTCGTGTTTTGAAGTCTTATCCATCCAAAAATAGACAGCTGTCAGTCATATTAGGATCTAAAAACAGTGATTGAACCTGCATTGGTGCCACTCGTGTATTTTACGCACAAACGCAGAGCAGGTTGTTACCCAGAATTCTCCTTACTTTGTGGCAGCTTTGTTTTAACAGCACATGTTGCATTCCTTCTTGTTTACTGGTCATTCAACAGTTCACACTGGATGTCCGCAATCAACCGGTATTTCCCTCAAATTAAAGGAAGGAAATGAGAACAATGAAATGCAAAATACCAGAGATGGGTGTTCTGGTGTTGAAACAATAGCTCTCATTTTGCCACAGTTAAAGAAATCAAATCATCCAGGTGATGAATAGCTATAATAATTTGACTTATACAGATATTTGGCTTGAAACGCACACTGTACAACCTCATATACAAACAAAGGAACACACTTTCCTTGGGGCCAGCCCTCCTCCCTCCTCACTGTTATTTGTGTTGGTGTTTCTCAAGGAGAGCGACTCCAGGATGTGGCTCCAGGTCTAGAGTTTCTCCTCCAGGCCGCCCTCACAGGTTCCACAAACCCAGCCCGGCGCAGACCGCCCCGGGGAAATCCATGATGTCCCTGGGACACCTCACCAAGGGGGCGACCTGGGAGGAGCTCATCCAGGCCTGTCTGCAGTGCTTCGGTAAGTCCATACTGACCTGCTGCTGACAAGAGCTGAAATACTGTACTGGTTTGTGGTCTATATTTGTATTGGTCCTTAGAAGAAATATTATTGTCCTTGTCTTATTCTGCAGTATTTGTCTTGTGAGGATCTATTGTCCGCCCGCAGACATAGCTGAGTGCCTACAGTGAAAGCACTATTGTTGTTTCTGTCTTTCCAAAGATTTCTGACAAGTTTGGACAGGCCTCAAAGGGAACGTGTGATTTTTATATTTGAAGGGAAAATGAATTTCTCACCATCGTTGGCTTTTATGCTAATATTCCAATTACATATGCTGAATTAATGGTTAATATTGTACTGAATGCACGCTGCTGCACTTATTATCGAGATGTTTTGTAACAAACACCAGTGATGGAGGAGGCTGTAGTTTGATCAATCAAGCGAAGCTCATTGGCTTCATCAAGTTGTATGGAGTGCTCTCAGAGTTATGGTGATTACGTCTGACGAGACAAGCTTTCAAACTGCTGTTGCCTGGTTACACAAATGGAGCAAGAGCAATGGAGAGGTGTTACAATGGACTGAACATAAAATGACAACTCATAACTCTATTTATCAGTAAAAGAGGCAGAACCAGGCTGTAAAAACAGCCATCTGTTTGCTTCATGTGTTATTATGATCCATTCATGGAGAGAGCATCCCATAGAACACGGGTGTCAAACTCATTTTAGATCAGGGGCCACATACAGTCCAATTTAATCTCAAGTGGGCTGGACCAGTAAAATAATAGCATAATAACTCATAAATAATGACAACTCCAAAATGTTTTTGTTTTAGTGAAAAAAAAGTACAATTTATTAACTATCCTTTCACACAAAATGTGAATAACCTGAACAACCATGAACAACATGAAATTCATTAAGAAAAATAAGTGAATTTTGTGCCTCAGCTTATCATTTACATGCGTACATTACAACATACAGAGTGCAGTGGATACAAAACATTTAGTAACAGGCATCTGGAACTGAAAAATATATCCTTTAAGACTCAATAACACCTTTGACTCTTAATGTCTTCTCTGTCATTCTTGCATTTCACAAATGGGCCGAACTGGACCCCTTGGCGGGCCAAGTTTTAACCTGCAGGCCATATGTTTGACACCCCCAGTTTAAAAGATATAAATCACACTGCACTTGCTTTTCATGAGTCACTTCAATGTCATTAAGCAAAATGTACCAATCAGTACATGTTTAAGATGGCATCGACGGGTCATGACCGGGGATGCTCCCGATAAAATGGAACTCAACGCCGTTCGTCCTGTCCCACATCACAGGCGAACCCCTAAGGTCCGCCAGTGCTGCCACCTTTTCAAATGTGAGAGTGCACGTAAGAGCTATTTGAAGGATTACCTGATGGCAGCTTCAAGCCCAGCTGAGCCGAAAGGTCAGCTCCCCAAACAGTGGTCTTCAGATGATGACCAGTCTTTGAAATGCAGAGCACTGTGAGGTGTGGATCAATAGCAGCTGACATCATCACTCTCTCCAGACCACACAGCAACAGGTTGTGATGCCAAATATGCAACTAATTGGTGTCTATTGATTGATATGCAAGTTATATTTATGTGACGTCACCAGGAGATGATATTTGGGTGGGACCTGTTACCAATGCTGACAGAAAATTAAAATAAATAGACTGTGCAGCGTTACAGCACAACCACAGCAGGACTTAACTATATCATGTTTAATTTTAATGCAATTCTCCCAACTCTAGTGCTCCGAGAATACATAAAACATAAAAGGACACTTTAGAGTTGTTGTGGTAGTTTTGGTAAAAGTGTATTGCCACAGTCTATTAACAGTCGATAAAGTCTGTTTCCAGTTTTGGTCCAAACTATTTTCACTGCAGTACATTTTTGTGTTATCTATTATGTCTAACTGTCAAAGTGGGAAAATCTACTTTAACCTTGAAGACCTAGCTATTTTTGCAAATTATTTTTTTTCCCCCCCAAATTGATTCATTTGAAGTTATTTATCAGAATTTACTGTCATTATCCTCTGCATTTTACAATCTTCAGTGAAAATCAGGCATTTTCCTGTGTTTTTACTGATCATTTAAATGCTTATAAAGGCTCAGAGCAAATTCAAAGGTTATTCAATCAAAATAGAGAAAACTCAAGAAAGAGAGAGTTTTCCAGCAAAATCTATCATTAATTGACGGTAAAAAAAAAACAACAACAAGTGCTTACAACCGGTGTTATCTGTAAAACTACAGGGGTTTTACTGGTGAATCAATGCTGTGCAAGATGATGGTGTTTCCATGTTCACTATGGAGCCTCTGAACATCCACATGGGTCATATCTGATGACCATGAATAGCTGAGATAATGCTAATGATGAATCAAACCTTGAGGACAGGAGTACATTCACATTTTATTCTGCAAATTTTCGGAAAATTCCCTTAAAATGTACAATACATTTGTAAGTAAACCTGACCAGTATCATTTATTCCCTTTAAAATTAATATGTAGGGCATGGGGAGACCAGAAATAAAAATGCTGTATAGTTTCATGGTATTTTTTGTATTTTAACTATAATTTTAAGGCCTGATTTATACAGTTTTGTGGCTTCTTTTACAGTAAAAATACACTGAATCGAAAACCATTTGATTTCATCATATATCCAATGAAGTATTTACTTAATATAGAGGTAACAAAAAAGTTAACAATATATAAAACGTTCAGTACACATGCATAGTTTTATTGTGCAGACAGCAATGTTGTAAAAACTGAGCTTAACAATAAGTAGTTGAGTTAGAAAGTTAGACAGAAGGGAACAAACATTTAATACAGATTCCCTCTCAATACATCCTGCACAGTGTTCTGCAGCAGTTCTTGCAGTGAGAAATATTATGTAACGTGCTGCATAATGAAGTGTTACAGCTGTTGTTGTGGAATATTATGATACCATCTATACCCTGCACTTTGTTCATTTATGTTTTTTTTAAATTTTATTGACATTTATAAACTTACAGTGTGTCAAAAAAAGGTCATCCCGGTTAACCTGTAAAAGTATTAAAGTCACAGTGAGTCCTGATTACAATGGCGAGCTGTGGGTACACTGGTGCAGAGATAACATCATTCTGCATGTGAGGGATTTAAACAGAGACCAACCGATCTGATAGCCTCTGTCAAAACAAGGAACAGCGACACGCACTTTTGAAAAGGCTGATGTATGTGTGAGATAACCTTAAAAGGAGGCCGTGCAGGCGCTGTGTGTTTATCGCTATACCGTACTGTGCGGTGTACAGTACAGTGCAGCGGGTGACAGACTTCCTAATTTTCCATCCAGTGACAGACAGTCCAGAGGGGATTTCCTTCTGTAATTAACCCGGCACAGGCAGGGTTAGCGGTTTGAAAGTTGTGAAAAGGGGGATTGAGCAACTGTTTACCTGATGGAGAGTCATTACATACTGTTGTGCATTTGCCTGAAAGTCTCACCATTGTTGATTCACACCTCATTGTTCGAGCGGTACAAGTAATAATGTCTTAACTGCACAAACACTTGAACATTTAAACAGCTGTGTCACTCTGAATCACTTCATATGTCTCTTTTACCTTCTGGTTGCTTCGATCAGTGCGGTCAGTGACATTGCGGGTTTAGCTGGTCGTGGCTGTGTGTTATAAACAGAAACACACCCCATGCAGGATATGTGGACTGGATTAGTCAGCTGTGCCTGGGGTGGCTAGTTGCTTACAGATAACAAAGATTAGAAAACATGTTGCCATGGCGGCACAGATATTTCCAAGGTGATGTGGTTTGAAAGTGGGACCACACACGGCTTATGTCCTTGATAGTGTCAAGATACTGGCAAACCTTAAGGAGGGAACACAGCTCAGATTGAAAATGCACAAATGTTCCACTCTGAGTGTTAATTTTCATAACTGTGGGAGGAGGTTAAACACCTTGAAATGCCCTTTGGTGTATGAATAAGAGTTTTAAACCTGCAATTGAACGTCCTTCTTCTTTATGTGAAACGCTAATGCACTGCATGCAGCGGTAGTTTTACCCTTTGCAGAGGGTAAGTGGTGTATTTCTTTGCTGAAGTTGGCAGGGATTATAGGTCAGCAGGTCTGGCTGTGAGCGGCTCAGAAGCATGTATCACATTTTGCAGATCTCGAGATACAAACTGAAGTGTGCAGTCAGACAACCAAGATTAGGAAAGGTGGTTGGGGTCACAGAGAAAGGAAGTGAGATGTATACAAGGAAGTGAGAGAGGCTGCAAGACAAGAAAGCCACAGAGGTTCTCACAATCGGAGGAAGACAAATCTTCAGAAATGAGGTCTATGGAAAAGCATTACGGTGTGTTCATCAGTTGGTGTTTCACCTGGTTAACCAATGTTCTGCCGTCCACCAATGGAAATGTTACGTCAGTGTTTCTCTCACATTTTTCAAAAGAACCAAACTTTAAAAATGACAAGAACAAATCTGCCATTTCCACATTGCATTTTACTGCTATCTTGAAATCAGCTGTGTTGAAGATACACATACAGTACTTGTTAAATAACTTATGCGCATTATTGAACACATACACACGAGACCAAGTAAATACAGTTAGATGGAGGTAACAGGATGCCAGTGTTCCTATTTTCACTCAGTATAACAATATACACATTAAAAATACTGTATAAATAAGACAAAATAAATGCCTTTAGGTGGATGCAACAAGCTCTCAGTTCTGAAATGTGATCACTGTGATTACTAACACTGTGGGATTTAGTCTTTGCTGAGTGGGCAGTTAAAAGAGTTGCCACTAGTAACTAAATAGCCACATTTTGTAAAAATTCTTGTGCGTAGTAAATCTAATCCACCCCATAGTTTATACTTAATGTCAATCTGAGCGCTCGGCCCTTTATCGTGGACGTCAAAAATAGAAATGAAAGGTGTTTGAATTTTGTTTTCAGCTACTTTTTTTTTTTTTTTTAGACATTTCTTATAACTGATATATAGTAGGTCTAATGCAGCCCACTTTAATTTGTGTAATCAGATCTTTTTGCGTCACGTTTGGCCGAGAAAAATCAGACAAAAGTGCGATGTACCTGAGTTGTCGCTCCACTTTGTAGCAGTGACGATACACCCAAATGATGTGTGGATGTGTGTTATTTTTTTTCTTGCAGACTCAAACGGCTGCATATGTGGGAGCAGCCATCTGCTGAACATCACCCTGACCATGCACCGTCTCCTCATGTCATCCAGCGATCTACTAGACAACCTCATCTCTCTATATCCTTTAAAAAGTCAGACATGGAGCTACCGCAACAAAGCAGGACTTAAAAAGTGCTTTGGCTAATTCTGAGCACCAAATGTAACATGACATCAGATCGCTGCCTCTGCTTTGTGCTGCTTTCTTTCGGTTGTCAACAGCAACGGGCAAGCGTGTTCTTGGCTCACAATGCAGGCTGTAGCTGTCAGTGTAAAATGGAATAAGAGAGTGGCAGCTCCTGTTTACTTCTGTCAGATGCTGTCGACCTTTTACATCTCTGTCACTTAACAAACGTAGCCAGTGGATCTAAAAACAGGAAGTCTATACTTAGTCTGCATTTGCTATCTCTCAAAAGCTTCAATTCCATCTCTTTCATGCTCTCCACTTCACATGTCGAAAAAGGCCTGTTTTTTGCCGTGTCTTGTGACTTGAGTGGAGGGCCTGTAATCTAGGCTTCCATTCAGGAAACAACAGTGGCGTCACAAAGCTTCTCAGAGGACCTGACGGGCCCAGGGAGCAGCCTTTGGGTTTCAGGTGTTAATTACCTCTGCTTCTTTCACGTAGGAGTCTTCTTCAGCTATATATAAACACAAACCCTGTTTTGCATAAAGAGGCCCCGGCTCACACGGACCGGTGTAAGTGCGCACGACGCCAAACGCCCCGCCGCTATTTTTAACCCCCTCGTTCAGAGCGCCCAAATGTATACATCAAATATATTCAGTGTGTGGGTTAGGATCAGGGAAGAAGAGACACGGGGGCCATTAACAGACTTCACCACCGTCTGGCCTTGGGATTGCGTGGGCAGTTCTTCTGCTCCCATGACGCAATTAGCCTTTTTATGTGCATCACTTCAAACTGATTTCTTCCAATTGAGAGCCATAGTGTCAGGTTATTTATAAAAGCTTTTGTGGGCACTGTATATAAATTCAGTCCAGTGTTTTGTGGTCAACATGTCTGTATTAACGAGCAATGTTCTTACTCCTGTTGACACTGATTAAAACATCCTGCCAGTAAATCAGGACATTGATCGAGAGTTGTCCTACAGTATATGAGACATTGATTGTGTATTTTCTTTGTACATGTTGTTATTCCCTCACTTCTTCTTTGCCAGAATGATTCATTTAGTGATGCTCATCAGAGTTTTGCTTCATGCATTCGCCTCCTCCCACATTACCAAATGTCACTTCTGTTTGCCTTTTAGTTCAGTTGCTGTAGTTTTTATTAATGAGTTGTTTGTACAAAAGAAACTCTGCAGTTCAATTAACCATATGTTCACTGTTTACTAATAACACACCTGTCCCAAACAGTGTCGTAGATAAGCAGATGTACCCAATACTGCTATTTTCATCTAAATAGATGTGCTGTTTAACCTGAAACATCGAATCCTGAAGAGAGGTAACATGATTAATCAGTCAACAGAAGAATCTGATCAGTGTTTGGCAAGTGCAGCCTGTCACATATTTAACCTCGGTTTGAAAACACCTGTGCTTCGACATAATCTGTGCATGACAGGGTAGATTTTCCTGCAGCCTGAAAACACAGGGATGCAGAAGTCTCGTGTCCTCTCAGACCACTTGAATTATACTGAAAGGTAATTAGGGACACCAAAAAACTAACTAAGTACTGCAGCTTTAACTCATAAAGACCCAGTGCTACTTTTGTGGCAATTTCCAAACAATTTTTTTTCTCTATTTAACCTTTCTTAAGTGATTTATCATTATTTATTATAATATTATCATCTGTATTTTGCATTTTTTTCAGTGTAAATCAGGTATTTTCCCATATTTATTTTACTGATCATGTAGATGTTCATAAAAGCTCAGATTAAAGTTGATTTTTATAATATCAGAAACAGAGAAAACTGAATAAAAAGTTACTTTTTCGATGAAATCTATTATTAACTGAACATAAACCATGTGTCTCCATCCACTGTCATTGATCCAACTCCAGGGGTTTTACTGCTGAATTAATGTTGACGGTGTTTCCACGGTAACTACAGAGCCTCTGAACGTCCAAATGGGTCATATCTGATGACCATGAAAAGATGACAAACTGACCAATTATTAAACATTTTAGATCAGTAGATGATTTTAGTTGCCAGTGGCTGTTTGGGTCTTTATGGGTTAAATGAGAAGAGAGTTTATATTATTCCACCCTCAACCAACATGACTGGAGACACAAAATCACTGCCCAAAGGTCGACACACGGAAACATCTCGAACACAAGTGGAAAATATAAAAAACAGGCATAGGGCAAGGTCTCTGCAGGTAAATAGGCCAACACACACCAACAGAGTGATGATGGTGATGAGAAAGACTCTGGCATCTGTACATATTTAACCAGCATGTTAATCAGTACTAAAAATAACCACACATGGTCTTTGAATGTTGACCGCAGTACGATCAGGTCCTTAACTCAAATTCATACATTTAAAACAGCGCTGGACAATGAGCAGCCGTCAGAGTGCCAGAGGATATGCTACCTCATCAGGTCAGTTTCAACAGTGAACACACACACTGATCCATTATAGAGGTTTGACACTGTGTGAGCTTTGCATCAGTTACTCAGTATCATTTCTGGCCTTCAGGCACTGGATCCAGGAATTCTGGATGATGTTCCGCTTACACCACAGCTTGACGGACAGCCTGGACCAGTTTCGTGAGCTGATCAGAGACCAGGGACAGGAGAGTCTCTGCTCTCTCCTAGAGACCAAATGGATGTAAGTGTTAATCTCAGACCAGCTGGCAGCTGAGACATTAGACTGACACGAATCTTAGTTGTTTGTTGAGAGAGAGAGAGAGAGAGTCATGGGAAACATCGAAATCAGTCACGATTTGAGTGACTGTTAAAAGTCACTGTTAAAAAGTTCCATCAGATTTTCATGTATCTCCTTGTACCACTGATTTACTTAAGGGACTACTGAATGCACACGTTTTCAGTAAAATACTCAGGCCATTAAACACTGGTAGTTTTGGAAATACTGGGATTTTAACCAGAATTTATACGGTAATAGTGCTCTCTGGATTTCATCAATTTTATCTACATAACAGAAATTTGTACCTCTAAGTCTAAGATGATCATTAGTTAGTTCATCCATTTATTCAAACCTTTAAATTATTGAAGTTCCTCTTGTTTCATGTCAAAGTCTGTTTTATTGTCAATCATATGTACATGTAGCCACCCTCCCGTTCGGCACTAGATTGACAACCCGATGCGGATGGATAGGGTGGTTGGGTTCGTAATACTTA